>CAUYRH010034200.1:0-30163 GCA_963574655.1 Perodicticus potto
GTCACCCTGGATAGAGTGCTGTGGCATCACAGCTCACAGCAACCTCCAATTCCTGGGCTCAAGCGAGTCTCCTGCCTCTGCCTCCCAAGTAGCTGGGACGGGTGCCCGCCACAACGCCTGGCCATTTTTTGGTTGCGGCCGTCGTTGTTTGGCGGGCCCGGGCTGGATTCGAACCCGCCAGCTCAGGTGTACGTGGCTGACGCCTTAACCCGTTGAGCCACAGGCGCCGAGCCCAGATAACTATTCTAAGGTGATTTTTCCTTACACCTCCCAAGCTAAGGGTCAACAGTGCTCATGTCTGGGCTAATAGGATGGTATGTATTCTGGTTTTTGTGTTTAGTTTAGCTTTTTGTTTTAGACAAAGTCTCAATCTGTTAACCAGGCTAGAGTCCTGTGGCTTAAGCTTAGCTCACAGCAACTTCAAACTCCTGGGCTCAAGCAATTCTCCTGCTTTAGCTTCCTAAGTAGCTGAGACTACAGGCCCTTGCCACAATGCCTGGCTAAGTCTTGGACCTGCTCAGGCTGATCTTGAACTTCTGAGCTTAGACTATCCTCACATCTTGGCCTTTCAGAGTGCTAAGATTACAAGCATGAGCTTCCACACTTGGCTTAGTTTTGTTTTTTTTCTCCCATGGAATGATCACCTACTACTTTTGAAATAAGGAAAGAAAAAGACCTTAATTTTAAGAAAAGTTATTTCTTTGGTTCTCACAACTAAACAAATTAACTTTTATGGGCTTAAAGAAAAAAACAAAGCAGGCTCAGTGCCCATGGCTCAGTGGTTAGGGCACCGGCCACATACACTGAGGCTGGCAAGTTCGAACCCAATTGGGCCTGCTAAACAACAATGACAATTGAAACAAAAAAATACACAGGCATTGTGTTGGGTACCTGTAGTCCCACCTACGAGAGGCTGAGGCAAGAGAATCACTTAAGCCCAGGAGTTTGAGGTTGCTGTGAGCTGTGATGCCACTCTATGAGGGTGTCTCAAAAAAAAAAAAAAAAAAAGAAAAAAGAATTAGCTTAGCCTTTCACAAAAGATTCCCATGAGTCTTATATTTTAAAAAGAGAATAAAATGTTTGCCCATGTGAAAAAGCAAAGAAAAGTTGTTTCACAAGCTGCTTCTCATGTGTTTATAGACTAAGAAGTGTGTGGTAGGTCTGAAGGTCAGGTTCTCCTGACAAGTGTGCAGGGATTTAATGGAGCTTCAATTCTGTGCTCATATTTTATGAGGATGGTTTCCAGTAGAAAATCATTCAGCTAGTGAGAGAACTCAGTCACTGTCCCCAGCTTGACAGTAGCATTTTACAGGTGACAAAATGAGCTAGAAGAGTATTTCCAAATTTAAGAATGAGGAAAACCCTCAAGTTTTATATGACTAAGAAAAATAGAGAGAAAAAGAGAGAGAAGATTCAAATTACCAAAATCAGAAATGTAGGAAGGGACAACACTGACCTTACGTGAGTAAAAAGGATCATGGTGTACTATGAAAAACTATAAACCAGAAAATTGGATAACATTGATGAAACAGACAAATTCCTAGAAATAAACTATTGAAGCTAAACTCAAAAAGAAATGAAAGTCTGAACAGATCTATAATAAGCAAAAATATTGAATTAGTAACCAAAAACTTCCCACAAAGAGTCCCAAACCAGATGGTTTCACTGATGAAGTCTATCAAGTGTTCAAAAAGGATATTATGCCAATCCTGCACAAACTCTTCTTTTTCTTTTTGTTTAAGAGACGGAGTCTTACTTTGTCATCCTCAATAGAGTGCCTTGGTGTCACAGCTCACAGCAATCTCCAGCTCTTGGGCTTAGGCGATTCTCTTGCCTTAGCCTCCCAAGTAGCTGCCCACCACAATGCCCAGCCATTTTTTGGTTGCAGCCGTCATTGTTGTTTGGCAGGCCCAGGCTGGATTCGAACCCGCCAGCTCAGGTGTATGTGACTGGCGCCTTCGCTGCTTGAGCCACAGGCGCCAAGCCCACAAATTCTTCTTAAATCACTTAAAATACTGAAGGGAAAACACTTCCCAACTCATTCTATTGGCCAGTATTATCTTGATACCAAAACCAGACAAAGACATTAAAAAAAAAAAAAAAAAGACAGACCAGTCTCTCATCTGAACACAGATATAAAAATCCTCAACAACTCATAAACTAAACCAATAATGTATAAAAATGATTATACTCTTGCCTGGGCAGGAGAAAAAGACCGGATTACATATCACAATCAAGGGGGATTTGTCCCAAGAATGCAAGGTTGATTCATCATATAAAAATCCATCACTGTGCTATACCATGTCAATAAAACAGTACAAACCTGTGCAATCATCTCAACAGACACGGAAAGAGCATTGATAATATCCAACATCCTTTCATAATAAAAACAATCAGCAAACTCAGAGTAGAAAGAAATGTCCTTAATACAATGAAGGACATTTATAGAATACCCACAGCTAACATTATACTCAATTGTGAAAGACTGAAAGCTTTTCCCCTAAGATCAACAATAACACAAGGATGCCTACTTTCCCCACTACTATTCAATATTGAAGTTCTAGTCAGAGCAATTAGGAAAGAAAAAAGTCCAAATTAGAAAGGAGGAAGTAAAATTTTCACTCTTCATAGGTGACATAACCTATATTAAAAGAATACTAGGGCAGCGCCTGTGGCTCATCGAGTAGGGCACTGGCCCCATATACCGAAGGTGGCGGTTCAAACCCAGCCTCGGCCGAACCGCAAAACAGAAAAATAGCCGGGCGTTGTGGCGGGTGCCTGTAGTCCCAGCTACTTGGGAGGCTAAGGCAAGAGAATCGAGTAAGCCCAGGAATTGGAGTTGGGAGCTGTGGGACGCCATGGCACTCTACTGAAGGCGAAAAAAGCGAGACTCTGTCTCCACCAAAAAAAAAAAAATCCTATAGCATTCACACACAAAAAAACCTGTTAGAGGCTCGGTGCCTGTGGCTCAAGTGGCTAAGGCGCCAGCCACGTACAACTGAGCTGGCGGGTTCGAATCCAGCCTGGGCCCGCCAAATAACAATGACGGCTGCAACCAAAAAATGGCCAGGCATTAGTCCCAGCTACTTGGGAGGCAGAGGCAGGAGACTCGCTTGAGCCCAGGAATTGAAGGTTGCTGTGAGTTGTGATGCCACAGCACTCTATCCAGGTTGACAGCTTGAGGCTCTGTCTCAAAAAAAGAAAACAAAAAAAAAAAAACCCCACATGTTGGCTTGACGCCTGTAGCTCAAGCAGCTGAGGCGCCAGCCACATACCCCAGAGCTGGCGGGTTCGAACCCAGCCCGGCCTGCCAAACAGCAATGACAACTATAACTAAAGAATAGCCAAGCATTGTGGCGGGTGCCTGTAGTCCCAGCTACTTGAGGGGTTGAGGCAAGAGAATCGCTTAAGCCCAGGAGTTGGAGGTTGCTGTGAGCTGTGATGCCACAGCACTCTATACTCAGGGTGACAGCTTGAGGCTCTGTCTCCAGAAAAAAAAAAAAAATCCCACGTCTTCTTTGCAGAAATTGCAGAAACAACTGATCCAGAAACTCACATAGCAATGCAAGGGACCCCAAATATCTTGAAAAGAACAAAATTGGAAGGCTCATATTCTCTAACTTCAAAACTTTCTGCAAAGCTATAATAATGAAGACTGTGTAGTACTGTGAGTACAAGCATAAAGACAAATATGATCAAAGGAACAGAATTTAGAGCCTAGAACTATACTCTTAAATATGTGGTCAACAAGGATGTCAAAAAAATTCAATACAGAGGCTCGGCGCCTGTGGCTCAACGAGCTAAGGTGCCAGCCACGTACACCTGAGCTGGCGGGTTTGAATCCAGCCCGGGCCCGCTAAACAACGACAGCTGCAACCAAAAATGGCCAGGCGTTGTGGCGGGTGCCTGTAGTCCCAGCTACTTGGGAGGCAGAGGCAGGAGACTCGCTTGAGCCCAGGAATTGGAGGTTGCTGTGAGATATGAAGCCATAGCACTCAACCCAGGATGACAGCTTGAGGCTCTCCAAAAAAAAAAAAAAAACAAATGAGGTCAAACTAAAATCTGTTAAATTTGAGTTGTGCTACTTGCTAGACACAGTAGGATATGTAGTGTTTGTTTAAAAATAAAAACGAGTGGTGCCTCTGGCTCAGTGAGTATGGCGCTGGCCCCATATACTCAGGGTGGCAGGTTCAAACCTGGCTCCAGCCAAACTGCAACAAGAGAATAGCCAGGTGTTGTGGCAGGCGAGGTTGAGGCAAGAGAATTCCCTAAGCCCAGAAGTTGGAGGTTGCTGTGAGCTGTAATGTCACGGTACTCTACCAAGGGTGACAAAGTGAGACTCTGTTTCTTTACAAAAAAAAAAAAAATAGATCAAAATTACATTTTAAATTGACAGTCCTATTTAATTAAAAAAGTAAGTCTATTTGATAGTTTGGATATGCTAGAAAGTAAATACAGTAGAATTTTCATAGTTGACCACCTCCTTAAGTTGACCCAGTTTCCATAAACCAGGCATGCACCACTTGTATGTATTTGTCAGTCAGTCTAGTGGGCTTAGTTCATTATGTTGACCAGTTTGTTGCAATCCCTTGGGTGGTCAACTTAACAGAGGTTCTACTGTATAAAATTTGGAAGACATACTAATTTATTAATAAGTACATATTGTTTTCTGGACTTTTCTTTATCTGCATGGAGGTTTGGCACTGTATCATATCTTAGTTTATGTTTAAAATAGTGTTACAGCCCTGTGCAGTGGCTCACACCTGAAATCCTAGCACTCTTGGGAGGCCATGGCAGGAGGATCTCTCAGTAGTTCGAGACTAGCTTAAGCAAGAGTGAGAACGCCGTCTCTACCAAAAATACAAAAAATTAGCTGGGCATAGTGGTGGTGTGCACCTGTTGCCCTGGCTACTCGGAAACTGAGGGAGGAGGATTGCTTGAACCCAGGAGTTTGAGGTTGCATTTAGCTGTTATGACGCAATTACGCTCTATTTCCAAAAAAAAACCCAAGTGTTACTATCTCTCCTGAAAAGCTCAAATATTTTTGTAAAGTAAAATATTTTAGCCTGTACTCCGTATTTTAAGGGAGGTAATTGGAAGTAAAGATTAAGAAAATTACATAAAGCAGTTAAGGGGTGTCAGCTATCCACGCTTCCATTATTATGCAGGGTGTTCCCCAAATCACCCAAATTGTAGCTACAAAATTTTACAAAATATTTGGTATGTTTGTTGGCTATCTCTTTGTAAAAGTTTGTAATGAATATTTTATAAATAAAGGTAACTTTAGCTAAAATTTCCCCTTTCTGGTGTGTATAGCACCTTTGTAGATGACTTTTGGGACACCCTCTAATGCCATTCAGAACAGGGCGACATTTTTTTTTCTTTTTTAATTGGAGACAGCTTCCCACTCTGTTGCCCCAGCCTAGCTCACAGCAACCTCAGACTCATGGGTTCATACAAACTATCCCATTTGGCTATGAAGTCTGGCTATGGTGTCCTCTAACTCCCTTTTTGAATGGCAAATGCCTGTTTTCTTCAAGGCTCAGCTTTTTGGTAAGCCATCTTAAAAATACCATAGTGATTAGATACCCCTCCTACATGTGCTTTTGCACAAGGCCATGACAATATTTTATTCTAATCATAGACTAATCTTTATCCTCCTGCCTCAGCCTTCCAAGCATCTTGGACTACTTGCCCACTGCAATGCCCAGCTAATTTTTCTGGTTTTTTGCAGAGATGGAGTCTGCCTCCTCCTCAGGTTGGTCTTGATCTCCTGAGCTTAAGCTATCCTCTGCTTCAACCACCAAGTACTGGGATTACACACATGAGCCACCATGCTGGCCTCAGACCAACATTTTTTAATCAGTTTCCAAGCTTTTCAAATCTTGGTGGCATGTCTCCTTAGGTAGTTGCTTTACAAATTAGGTTCAGATTTCCTCCTATGCCTGTGGATGTTTTAAATTTGAAATGAAGTAGGTTTCAACTAGGGGTATTTAAAAATGTGATTTTAGTTTTCAATAGTGATTATTTAGGTTTGTATTCTTTCACAAAAGGATCTTTCAGTTTAGGAAATGTAGTTTCAGTGATGACTTGTCAGGTTCTTAAAGATTTTAGGGCTATGGGGTGGCACCTGTGGCTCAGTGGGTAGGGTGCCGGCCCCATATACCAAGGGTGACGGGTTCAAACCCGGCAATAGCTGGGTGTTGTGGCGGGTACCTGTAGTCTCAGCTACTTGGGAGGCTGAGGTAAGAGAATCACCTAAGTCTAGGAGTTGGAGGTTGCTGTGAGCTGTGACGCCACGACACTCTACCAAGGGTGATAAAGTGAGACTCTGTCTCCAAAAAAAAAAGATTTCAGGGCTAAAAGAGTATTCTTTTTTTTTCCTCATTTGGTAAGTGCTATGGTGTCACAGCTCACAGCAACCTCAAACACTTGGGCTCAAGGGATTCTCTTGCCTCAGCCTCCCAAGTAGCTGGGACTACAGGTGCCTGACATACGCCTGGCTATTTTTATAGAAGAGGTCTGCTCTGGCTCAGGCTGGTCTCGAACCTGTGAGCTCAGGCAATCCACCCACCTTTGCCTCCCAGAGTACTAGGATTACAAGGGTGAGCCGCATAGAGGCGTGAGGCTGGCCTAAAAGATTATTCCTATTGCAATTGATAGGGCTTTAGTAGGTCAGTGTAATTGTATTTTTTTGGTAGCAAAGGACAGAAATGGTGTTACCCAATATAGCGCAAGAAGAGACATTACTTATTTAAAAGAGATTTCATTAAATTGAAAAATAAAGATTATGGTACAGCTAGGCCTCCTGGAATGTAAGACTGGGAACCAGAAAGGTACCAGTAATGAAGGTGACTGTCTTTGCTCTATATAGAGTATTTGTTAGCTCAGTCCCCTCCACCTCCCTGTATCTGGCCCAAGGCAATTGTAAGTCACATTCCAGCCTGTTAGAGAGAATCTGATTGTTCTGAGCTCATTTGGTTAAGCCTGACTGCTCAAATTATAGGCTGCTATAATGAAATGGGCCCTTATGACAGAGGGTTCTTTAGTTGTGGCTGGAGAAGTTTACAAGATCTGTTGAAGATTTCACATAAGGAAACTGTGATAAGGCCTGTGTTTAGGTTGTGCAGAAAGTCTTGGTAGCACATGTAGGAGGGGTACCTAATCACTATGGTATTTTAAGATGGCTTACCTGAAAGCTGAACCTTAAAGAAAACAGGCATTGCCGTCCAAAAAGGGAGTTAGAAGGCATCATAGCCAGACTTCATAGCCAAATGGAACAGCTTGTATGCACACCCAGATATTCATCCTGTGTTCTCAGAAGCACGAGTATTTGTATGCTTGGATTTTTGGGTATATTTAGATGATAAAGCAAGAACAGAAGATTGCCTTTGAGGAAATTTAAGCTATGGAGTGACATGATGGAAATTTAGGGTTAGGAAAATCGCTATGGGAGATTTTGTAGAAGACCATTAATAAAGGGCTGAGGTTGGATGCAGTTTGGTTGGGAGCCACTTAGTAATCCAGATGAGAGTGTGAGTTAAGGCATGGATAGTTAGAAGGATAAAAGAATTAATGTGATAAATATTTGGGAGGTACTTAGCAGGATTTATGAACCAGTTGGATATGGGGAACAAAAAGATAAAGAATGATTTATCTGTCAGGGGAGGCAGAGTTTTGGAAATAACACCAAATCTCAGTAGTTTGACAAAACAGATTATTTTTTACAGAAAGTTGATTGAGGTAGGAACCCATTGTGATCACTCACTCTGGGATGAAGCTGATCAATCAGCCAACTCATGTTTGAATGTTAGTGGTCACTGTGGCAGAGGAAAAGAGCCACACAATGGCTCTTTAGGCATCTTTAGAATAGTGACACAACAGTTCTCATATTTAATTGGTCTAAGCAAGTTATATGGCTACACCTAACTTAAAGGAGCCGAAAAATGGAATGAACCCAGAAGGAGCTTTGAAAATACTTGGTGAACAGTACTATTGACATTAGTGACGCCAGATTTCAGGCTTTCAGAAATGAGGTACCTTTCACTGAGACACAAAATATAGGATAAAGGTCAGGGGTTGGTAAGGAAGGAGGGTGATGTTTGTATTCTGGACTTAATGAGTTTAAGGGGTGGACCCTGGTGTAGTACTCCTGCAGGCACTTACCTACATCTAGGGGTGAGGATATCTGGTAGAGCTCAAGAGAGGGAGGTCTTATAAATTGGAAATTTGGTAATGTAAAGGTGGTGAGTTAAATCTGGCTGGGATATATTTATCTCAGTGATAACACGTGAAATGCTTTGCCTTAGATGTTGGATTGGATAAGGGGGAGATTTTTGGTGAGTGCTGGTGTGAATCCTAAGTTCCATGGTCTCAGGCGGAAGTGGATTGAGTTGGGTGTCAAAGGGGTAGAGGTCTTTTTGCCAACTTTAATTAACCTTATTAACAAATGCTTTGTATTATCACTGTGTTTGGTTAATAGCATAAAATATATATATTTAACTTATTAATGTGGTAATTCTACATGATTTTTATTTTTTTTTTAATTTATTTATTTTTTTGTTTGTTTGTTTTTTGAGACAGAGCCTCAAGCTGTCACCCTGGCTAGAGTGCTATGGCATCACAGCTCACAGCAACCTCCAATTCCTGGGCTTGAGCGAGTCTCCTGCCTCTGCCTCCCAAGTAGCTGGGACTATAGGTGCCCGCCACAGCGCCCGGCCATTTTTTGGTTGCAGCCGTCATTGTTGTTTGGCGGGCCCAGGCTGGATTCGAACCCGCCAGCTTAGGTGTACATGGCTGGTGCCTTAGCCTGTTGAGCCATAGGCGCCGAGCCTCTACATGATTTTTAAAGATGGATTTGTTGCTATAAGTGAGGAATTACAAAGACTTTTGAAATTAAAAAATGACTAGTATTTGTGCCATTATTAAAACTAAGTAGCATATCAAAATGATTTTAAAGTTCTTTATTATTTGAATAATTATGGTTGCATGAGATTTGGAATTAGGTGATTAGATTTTTCATTTCTTTATTTTTATTTTTTATTTTTATTTTTTGAGACAGAGCCTCAAGCTGTCACCCTGGACAGAGTGCTGTGGCATCACAGCTCACAGCAACCTCCAATTCCTGGGCTCAAGCGAGTCTCCTGCCTCCGCCTCCCAATTAGCTGGGACTACAGGTGCCCACTGCAACGCCCGGCCATTTTTTGGTTGCAGCCGTCATTGTTGTTTGGCGGGCCCGGGCTGGATTCGAACCCGCCAGCTCAGGTGTACGTGGCTGGCGCCTTAGCCTGTTGAGCCACAGGCGCCGAGCCGAAATGATTGTATTTTTATGTTACAGATTATATATATATTTAGTTTGGGTCCTTTTTCTTTTTTTGGTAAGACGATTACAGACCTTAATGAAAAATGATTTTGGATAGGCTGACAAAATGTGATTTGCCTATGAAGATAGTATATTTTGGAGTTGAACAAGATGAATTCATGTTAGGAAAAGTTCCTTTGTGCTGTCTCTGGTTCCTTCTTAGTGTAAACCTAGACTGAACTGAATTAAGAAAGACTAAAGTCTATGTTGTTTTCCATTTAAATATGTGCAGTTTTATTTGTAAGTTTTTGTATCTGGAAAGTCACATTATTCAGCTTATAGCAGTCTGGTATGGGCAAAAGACCTTAATTTAAATTCCATATTCTCTGATTGTTTCTAAGATTGTTGTGAAGTTTTTGGTGATTTAAATGCTGGAAATCATTTTTAGGAAGGGTTGGAGTAGTTATAAAATATAGAATATTGGAGCTTTTATCAAGATTTTGCCTATCGATGATATACTGGTTTACTGTCTTTGGTTAAATTAATGTTTCACTCAAATTAAGGTCAGATTAATTTTGAGTTTCAAGTTTTACAAATAAGGGTATAGGCCTACCTAGATTGCCTTCTGTCTTGGTAGATAAATCACCATTAAATGACTTAAGTTTTGCTATTTTATGTCTTAATGATCTTTAACAGCAAAAATTCTTTAATTATGTAAGAACTAAATTTGAAATGAAAATGACAAAACCAAGCAAATGTTCATTAGTCCAATTGTTTTCTTTTTGTTTTGCAGCAACGCACCTCTTGCTTTTTCCTCCAAAGTATGTTATGTTAAGTTTCGTGACCCATCAAGTGTTGGTGTGGCCCAGCATCTAACTAACACGGTTTTTATTGACAGAGCTCTGATAGTTGTTCCTTGTGCAGAAGGTTGGTATCTCACCTGTTTTTTTTTCCCATTGTTTTAATCTGTGTCCTATCTGTTACTGCCTTTGGCTTCCTAGAAATTGGCAAGTAGATAGTTCTGTGTGTGTGTGTGTGTGTGTGTGTGTGTGTGTGTGTGTGTGTGTCTGTTTGTCTGTCTGTGAGTTAGAGAGAGAGAATGAAATTTGGAAAAGGAAACAGTTTTTACCTAATAGTAAATTATATTCAAATTTATAGTAAATTATATTCAAATGGTTATAATATGGCTTATGTATGTTTGAGATTTTATAGCTTAACATTTAAAAAGTTCATACATTATTTGGCTTCTCTGGTTGGCTTTGACTTTCTGTAGTCAATTTGTAGACTATAAAGAAGTCTTCCTAAAATTAAAAAAATTAATTGATTTGGGAAATTATTTTAAAGGACAAATAAGCATTATACTATAATGCTATAATACTATAAGCAAGCATTATAATATACTAATACTATTACAAATTAAAACATTGCACACATTTTGCCAAATTCCAGTTAAATGATATTTTAAAAGTTCGTAATTTTTTACTTCCAAGTACCCTCTTAAGGTAATTTACCCTAATTGTTCCTTTGGGACCATTATTTTATACTCAGTGCAATTGTTTACTGTGAAATTAGAATTTAGTTTTTTCTTTTATTGGCTTTTTGTGGGTATAGGGCCCCCCCCCAAAAAAAAACCAAAACAAAGAGCCTCCATCAAGGAAATAGTTGTTGAAGATAAGAACAAAGGCCTCGTAGTTACTTGTTAAATTTTATGACTTAAACTGTTTTAAGAACTAATTATTACTAATATTCTTCAGTAACTTCTATTTACAGAACTACTCACATATAATAAGCTGTGCTAAATTTTGACAGTTCTGGTGTGTAATTTTATTCAGAAGGCTGATTATGGCATGTGTACATGGATTTTAGAATTGGATTATTGTAAATTAAATGTCCTTAAAATAGATTTTCTCTGGTGGATGATGGTAACTGTTTTATAGCATAAAAGTTTACCTGCAACAGTTTAATGGTATTTCATGTGTAATTTTTAAACCCTCTTTTCATGGCCAGGTCAGTATTAAAATATTAATAACTTAGTAGATAATAAGTTATCCACTGTACTTTGCTCTAGTTACATAGTTTTATGCTTATTTCAGAGTTTCTATTCTGGGATGCCAAAAACATCACAGTCAAATACAGTGAGTTCCAGGCTGGTGTTTTTGAAGTCCTAGAATAGGACAGTCTGGATTTTTTGGACAAATTTTCCCATGCTTGGGGTTAAAGTGGTTAGAGAAAATAAAAATGAATTAAAGTTAATTATTTGCTAAATATATCCCTACCTGCTGGTCTATAAGAGTATAGCAAGCCGAGAATTAGGGAGTTTTTTTTTTTTTTTTTGAGACAGAGCCTCAAGCTTCACCCTGGATAGAGAGCTGTGGCACCATAGCTCACAGCAACCTCCAATTCCTGGGCTCAAGCGAGTCTCCTGCCTCCGCCTCCCAAGTAGCTGGGACTACGGGCGCCCTCCACAACGCACGGCCATTTTTTGGTTGCAGCCGTCGTTGTTTGGTGGGCCCGGGCTGGATTCGAACCCGCCAGCTCAGGTGTACATGGCTGGCGCCTTAGCCGGTTGAGCCACAGGCGCCAAGCCAATTAGAGAGTTTTTTGAAAGGAGCTAGTTAATCATTTCTTTGTACTGAAATTTCATGCCAAGAAACTGCATGGAAAAAAAATTAAATAGAAGGCTTATTAAACTGGAATATTAATTATATCATAAAATTTTACCTCCAGTAGCACAAGATCTGTTATTAGGTCATACTGAATTTTATCACTGTTGCTTGGTTGGAACCTTGCTATAGTCCCATAGAATCTTTCATAGATATGAGAAAGTCTGACTGTGCTTTGTCATAAATATTTAAGACTTTGGACATGTAGAGGTCTCTTTTATTGTTTATTTTATTTGATATGGAGTGAATAAATGCATATTCAGGTATAGCCTTTAATTTTAATATTACCATTTTGAGAAAAAACATTGTTTTTGAACATGAAAATTTAAGCATATTTTTATTTCAATTTAGTTTGAAGTAAGTAAATAGAACACTAACCTATAAAATTATAGCAATTAACAAAACATTCAGATACATATTTTTCATGAGTTGTATTAAATACAACAGAGATGAATTTATAGTACCTGAAGAATTTGTTAAAAGTCTGATTATTCACTGCAAGCAAAGAAATAATGCATTGTATTACTAAAAATAGCAGAGTGATTTTGAAATAATGAAAGGAAAGTGTTCTAGTTCCATAAAAGGAGGTGTACTGTGGTGCTGTAAGCAGTCTTCATTTCACTGACTGCATCCTTTTCTTGATATTATACAAACAGCATCATGGCATAAATAAAAAGAACCTTAGAAAAATGTTTTTAAAGTTTTTTTCATTTTCTTTCAATTTGCTGCTTTTTGATGCAGACAGTAATGTAAGAGGAACATAAGCTGTAAAAGTAGTGTTTAATGTGTAACAGGTTCATGCATATTAAGCATTAATTCTTGTTAATAAAACATACCATGTCAAAATAAAATATACATTCATTATTCTTGTCTAAATATGACCTTTTTGTTGTTATGTGCATTTCAGATTTCTTTTTATAAATGTTAACACTTGGAAAAAGATAAGATCAAACATAACAAGGGTGTCAGCCTAATCATCAGTCATAACTTTATGTCCACATTTTCTGGTAGATGGATTTTGACTATTAATTTGGTTTTGTATGTTTTCTCTATGTGATATTTGTGCATTATTAGATGACTAGACTGGCCAAGGCAGACCTGTTACACTTGCCTGAGTTAGGCATTGTTTGCCATGCCACTAAACCTGCCGTCAAGTGAAACCTTCATTGGGGAAATGAGATCGAAGTCTGAACCGCAGAAGATGGACGCCCTGTCTCTGTTTTTTATTGTTTTACTTTAATTTCATTTCTTTTTCTTTATTTTGTCCCCCTTTTTTGTTTTTGTTTTTGTTTTGTTAAATCTCTTCACTTTAACTTGTGAGCTGGTTTTCCAGTTTTTTGTAAATGGTATTCCATTAAGGGTTCATAACATGTTTCAAATTATATTGGGAGATGATTAGCAGAGCTCAACGTTAAGATAAATTAAATTTTCATACAGTAAATTAGGATACAGTGATGTGAAACTCTTTGTGAGTCTTAATTGGTGTTTATGCATGATTAGGGACAGATTGTTCTTGAAACATTACAACACTGGTAATAATCTTAGGAACACTTTCTGATCTCAAAGCAACATTTTGTAGTTTTTTTCCATGTCTACATCTCTCATAAAAACCAACTGAAAACTTCTGATTTTTATCCTTCCCTCAAGAGTTTTAGGCAAGTAAAATCATTGAGGAAAATAAGTAAATTTGTTAAATAATCTGAAAGTAAGAGAGAAGAGCCTTTCACTTTTGTGATGGTTAGTTCATCACGGAACTTATTTCCTTAAGGTTTTGTTGCCCATGTGGGGAATGGATATTTGAGAAACTGTTGATTATTTGCGTGCGTGTTTTTGTTTGCTTGAATTTTTTTGTTGAAATTCTTCAAAGATTATCGGCTTCTAAATGGATTTTTGAGATTAGGACTAATACTTTAATACTGTGAGAGATGTTGTTTTCCTCTCAGTTGTTTTTGAGGAGTGCAGTTTGGGAAAAATGCTAATTGCTTATTTCATACTTTTAGACACTGATAGCATTTGTTGGATAAATTTGATCTTGTAAGTTAAACATCGGAACTTTTGCTTAAAGTACCTCAAATGGTAATTAGAATAAGAAACATTGTGCTTACACTTATAGTAGTTTATTACTCTCAGAAAGGCAGTGAGAGTCTGACACAATCTACTGATAACTTTTATTTAAGCCAGAAATGAAAGATTTTATAATATTAAATAACTAATTAATTTTTGGCCTATGTTGAATACCCCCTTTATTTGTGTGGTCTTTCTAGACTGCCTTCAGTGGATAGATTTGCTTATTACTTGGCAAGTAATATTAAATTTGGAATATTATTAGATTGGAACTCTTTTTTTTTTTTTTAGGGGCATGCATCAGAGTAAAGCATAGGGGTTCTACTTTAGGACTTCAGTTGATTTATCAAAAATGTTCAGGTTTCACAAACATTAAAAAAAACCCAACGTATAACAGATGAAATGAGTGTTATATCAGTATAAGTAGTATAGTTCATATGTGGGTATACATAAATACATATGTTAATACTAATAACTAATACATATAAAATAGATTATTGTTATTTGATGTTTTCAATAAGACCAACGTTTTATCTTTATGAATGTTAATAAATCTGTTATGAAGTTACATATTAATAGAAATGATAAAATAACTTTGTTTCTGAAATTAGTAAATTAAAGTAATACAAATTTAGATGCTGCAAATTAGAAACTGGTAGGCTTTTGATAAAGCTAATATAAAATTTAATTTTTATTCTTACAAAGCATAGACATTTAAAGCAAGTTTTAAAATTTTATCTTGAATTTATCTATATTTAGAGCTATATCAGATAGTAATTGTTTAGAGAGTTATTTCTGCACACATGGTTGTCTTAAATATAATTTTTACCACTGAAACTGGGCATGGTGCTTTTGAAAATTTGCTGCATATGCTATATTTGAGTTTAGTGTAATTTAGTACATTGTTTTAAAACACTTGAAGAATTCATAGAGGAAATACATAGCCAATTTAGTTCTTCTAAATATATCCACATGTGAATTATTTAAGAAAGTTTTTTCTCTTGGGGGGCAAGAGGATAAGGAAGAATGGGTGGAATCCTTATTAAAATTAATTGGTTAGAATTGACTAATTAAATATGGCAGATGAGACTTATTTCAGGGTAATATTTTTTAGGTTATGGGGATTTTTCTTAGTATCTAAGATTATTTTGGTGTTCCTGGTTTTATGCTAGCTACTAGGCAATTATTTATAGGCAAGGCATTTAACTTCCTCCCTTCAGATAAGTATGCATAAATTAGTTGTAAGAGTTAATTTAAGTTTTCTGGAATTAGGGAAGTTTTTTTGTTGGTTACTCTAAAATTTTTTTAGCAGTCTCCCAAGGCATATTGTTTAGAACTGAATTCTTTTAGGCACATCTGTGAGGTTGCTGAGATGCCTTATTAACTGAATGGATGTAGGCTTTTTAATTGAAGCTGATTACAAGAAGTAGGATTTTGTTTTCTTCTATTTGAAATTGAATGGAATTTGTTGGAGGGTTATCAAAATTGTTTGCATCACAAGAAAGTAGTTTCAGTAACAGGATAGGGGCACTCATTAAGGAACAAATTTCAATTCGCACATATTTGTTTTTTCTTTTTCTTTTTTTTGACTAATTTGGTTATTTGCCATTTCTGGGGATTAAACTTTAAAAAATGTTCTTCTTTTCTGTATCTGATGTTCTGTGTGCTATTAGTGATGCAGCCAACACGAACGGTTGTCATGTGTAACACAACTTTCGATCACCGCGAAAACACCGTCCTGGGAAAGCGTCCATGCTTGATATCGTTTGGTTCATGAACATTAAGTTTCCAGTACAGGTGACCCATAGCTCAAAGTGTTAAATAATTGTCTACATTATTCAATTTTTAAAATAATGTTCCATTAATGAGATTGTTAATCTTTGAAGTTTTGCTCACTTTTATTTTTCCTAGTAGAGCAGGATAAAAGGAAAGACTTAAGTTCTTATTTATTTCTTTATACCGATCTGATAGATAGATTCATTTATTATTATTATTTTTTAAGTGCAAGGGTTATTTGTAAAATCATAGTGTAAAGTTCGTGTGGTGCTTCTGCTTTCTGTAATGTTTGAAACTTGCCTCTGCAGGTAAAATCCCAGAGGAATCTAAAGCCCTTTCTTTATTGGCTCCTGCTCCAACCATGACAAGTCTGATGCCTGGTGCAGGATTGCTTCCCATACCAACACCAAATCCCTTGACTACAGTAAGTACTTTACACTCTTATGAAAAGGGTAAGGGTTAAGGTTCAACTATGTAATCAGTTGAATAAGGAGCTTAGAAAATTATTTTCATTTCAGAATAAAATTCTGTTTTTTTTTAAGTGGGGAGAATTTGCAGTTACCACTTAAATTCTTTTCCAATATTATCCCTGACTTGAACTGACTTTCAGAATTACTCCTGAAGTAATTGAGGATTAATTGAATTGAGAATTCAAATACAGTAGAACCTCTGTAAATTGACTACTTCAGAGACTGTAATAAGCTGGTCAATATATGGAGGTGGTCAACATATGGAGGTAGTCAGTATACAGAACTAGACCTACTGGACTGATATGTGCTTGTGGTGCATGTCTGGTCTATGAAAATTAGGTCAACTTAAGGAGGTGGTCAATGTAGGGGAGGTGGTCAGCTATGGAGATTCTACTATAGATTATTCATTCGAAAATAAGGTATTGAAACAGTATTTTAGATAGAATGGGGAACTGGGAGGAAATACAGTTCATGAGGACTAAATCCATTTTAAAAATATGAAATGCCCTACAACCTTGGTAATGAGAAAAAATATCTGGGAAGCATTTGTTTGATATTAAGAAAAGGCTACAAGGTAAGAACATGGCTAAAATGTTTTCCCATTAACTATGCAGAATTAAATAGTAATTTAATGCTTCTTTGTGATTTCCAAATGGGATAATAAAAAAGAATATTACTGTTACTGGGCTCATGATTTTTCTATAAAAAATTCTAGTCATATTCATTTTAAAAGAAGGGCCATTTTTCTTCAAAAACAAACCGAAAACAAATTGCAAAGCTCAAATCAATTGGAAGTTGAATCTAGTTTTGTTGGGTTGGATAGGGAGTAAACTTAATATGTAAGCTTTTTGATTGTTGTTAATTTAGCCAAATTGTAAAAGTGGTTTCTGAAACTTAAGTGCAGAAGTTTAGACTTTTATGTATGGGGTTTTAGACCATGGGAAGGAGCTGTAATTTATTCTAAAGGCAAATAGAAGCCATAGTTGAGTTTCAGGCCAGGGTAGGGGATGATTTGACATTTTGAAACGATCAGATTGGCTGTTAAGACAACAATAAGTGACATTGTTCCCCCAGCCCCTCAGGCAGCCCCTAGTGGCAGTGGGGCTGGGACCGGTTAATTTTTTCAACTACTAGAATAGATTTTTAGAATAAAAATTTTTAGATTTTTAAAAATGTTAGATTTTTTAGAATAAATCTGAAAAAAATGAAATAAATAAAAGTGACATTGGTTTTATAAACTTGTGTTTTCACTTTTAGGAAGTGCTGTTGCTTAACATTTACTAAATCTTCATAGTTTTGCAGTATATTTGCATGTATAATCATCAGTGGTCAGAATTTTCTTTTTTTTTTTTTTGAGACAGAGCCTCAAGCTGTCACCCTGGATAGAGTGCTGTGGCATCACAGCTCACAGCAACCTCCAATTCCTGGGCTCAAGCGAGTCTCCTGCCTCTGCCTCCCAAGTAGCTGGAACTACAGGCGCCCGCCACAACGCCCGGCCATTGTTTTGGTTGCAGCCGTCATTGTTGTTTGGCGGGCCAGGCTGGATTCGAACCCGCCAGCTCAGGTGTACATGGCTGGCGCCTTAGCCCATTGAGCCACAGGCGCCGAGCCAGGACTCAACTTTTATACCAGTCTGTAAGAAGCTTGCATCCTGGGCTCATTGAATTGCCTTCATTTCTGTTTTATTGCTTTAGTCACTTTCTTGCCTACCCATCAATCCTTGTTACCCATCCAATCCTTCTACTCCCATCTAAATTTTCTTTAACTTAAATGGCAAACCTGGGGAATCAGGAAGCCAGCAAAGGATTCCTGACTGCCATCCATTTTTGTCTTCCTGGAATGGCCATTATCAGCCATTTCTGTCCTCAAGTTCTAATTTCCAAGTCAAGATAAAATTAACAGGAAGAATGGGGAAGTAGTATTGATCAGTAGGTATCTGTACTTTGTGTTCCCCTGAACTGACTGTTTTCTGATGCAGGTACATTAGGTGGCATTAATTATGCATGTACTTTTATACATTAGGGCTTCTATCCATACCATGTGACAGTCCTTTTCACTGACTCTTTTGAGGATACATATTTACATACCTGCAAACTGCCTATATAAGAATATATAACTATACACAATCATATCTGTATAAATCTGTCTCTCCCCCATATATGTTTAGATATTTATTGAACCTCTACCAAGTTTTACAGAATATAAAGATGAGAGAGACAGGATAGATGTTTTAAAAAATAACTGAACTACAATATAGTCTACCTAGCAATTCCTAATTGTCCTTTAAAATTCCAATCCTCTATGAAGCCTTACTCACAAGTAAAGCAAATAGACAATCTTCAGAATGGGAAAAGATATTTGTAGGGTATGAATCTGACAAAGGGTTGATAACTAGACTCTACAGAGAACTCAAATTAATCATCAAAAAAGAGTAAACAATCCCATCTACCGCTGGGCAAGAGACATGAACAGAACCTTCTCTGGTGAAGACAGATGAATGGCTAACAAACGAAAAAATGTTCATTGTCCCTGATCACCAGAGAAATGCAAATCAAAACCACCCTGAGATGTCATCTAACCCCAGTGACAATAGCACACATCACCAAATCTCAAAGCTGCAGATGCTGGCATGGATGTGGAGAGAAGGGAACACTGGTGGTGGGACTGCAAACTAATGCAACCTTTCTGGAAGAAGTATGAAGAACCGTCAAAGAACTCAAATTAGGCCTCCCATTTGATCCTGCAATTCCATTACTAGACATCTACCCAGAAGAAAATAAATCCTTTTATCATAAGGACATCTGCACTAGACTGTTAATCGCAGCTCAAACAATTGCCAAAATATAGAAACAACTTAAATGCCCACCAACCTAGGAATGGATTAACAAACTGTGGTATATATATACCATGAAATACTATTCAGCCCCTAAAAAGATGGAGGATTTACATCTTTTGTATTAACCTGGATTAAGTTGAAACACATTCTTCTTAGTAAAGTATCACAAGAATGGAGAAGCAAGAATCCAATTTACTCAATTCTAATATGAAGCCTGTAGATTCTATAATACATACCCTCATAAGAGAAAAACTGAAATCAATTCAAGGTAGGGAGCAGGGGAAAAAGGAAGTGAGGAGAGGGGAATGGAGGGTCACAGTGTATGGCACACCTTTTGGAGGTGGGACACAATTATAAGAGGGACTTTACCTATCAAATACAATCAGTATAACCTAATTCTTTGTACCCTGAATGAACCCCAAACAATAAAAAGAAAAAGAAAAAGCGAGATTGGTGCTAGACTTTCAAAGGAGGATATTACTTCAGATTGGAAAGGAACAGGCACATAGAGAAAAGAGCGTGGAAAAACATTTGGAAGTGGCAATGTCTATGGCTTCTGTGGAGGCAAAAATCCAAGAAAGTCTAAATATGAAGTTCCAAGATCCAGGTTATATTCACGGCACCACCAAATTCGAGCTTCATCTCTGGGCTTCAGTCCCTTCACTTGTAAACTAGGGAGCATAATACCTAATTCACATAGTATTGTTGAGAATAACATACTGGTAATTACAGGGAAGTGTGTTAAACAATGAAAAGTATTTACATAATAGATATTTTTTAGTAAGGGATTGTTAGAGGAGTAATGAAGACAACAACCTGACTGGAACTGGAGCACCAGTATGATATAATATTCAAAAAGTTGACTAGAACCAAACCATAGAGATCCTTACCTATCAATCCAAAATGTTTAGACTTAACTTGTAAGAAAATGAGAGCCACAGAAAGATTGTAGATGATGGAAATGACATAATTTAAGTGTGGTTTTCAAAAAATGTTAGGTGATAAGGGTTTAGACTAGGGCTGAAGAAGAATGGAAAAGAAAGGAGGGGATGGATTTAAGAGAAATAACAATTGTCAGACTTTGGTCTGCATGTATCAAAGGATAAGAGGAGCAAATAAAAAATCACCCTAAGGGCGGTACTCCTCAATCACTCTTTTATAGAACACTAAGTCCAAGAAATTCTAGAAAAACTGTAAAATTCACCCCATCTTAAATTCAAAATGTACCGTTAGTACACCAAAGGATTTAGTAAATTATGGAGTAATGAAACTTTCTGTTTAACATAGTCTCAAACTTAGCTGGCCCAGTGTTCCACAAAACACACTCTGGGACATACACCAAATAATATTGCCCAAGTGATTATCAGAATGGAGACACCAATAACATAAAAAAAGGGATACTTGGTGAGTTGTTCATTGGTAGTTTGTTTTTAGTTGGGAAGGAGGAGTTTCAGACACACTGAGTTTGAGGAGTCACAGGATATACAGGAGAAACTGGTAACCAAACAAATGAATACCCAGGTTTAACACTAACGTGAGGCCAGAGTTAAAAATAAAGAGTTAGAAGGCACACTCATAAAGGGAACAGGAAGTCATGAGAAAAGATCAAAGACTATAGAAAGAGAACAAAACTGAGGAAGAAATAGAACTGGAGGCAGCCAAAGAGATATTCCTAATTATATGCCTATTTATTTTTTATGGGTATGTGTATCTATGTGGCTGAGAGAAAAGGGCATTTGTTTAAATGATCATGTGCATAATTCTATATTCAACCAAGGATATGGTAGACACCTTAAGTCTTATCCCCTTTTCATCCAGAATTCTACTTAATTCTCTGACATTATTTCTCAGAGAGAAACCAAGGGGAATTATCCTAACCAAGAAGGATAGAAATGATTAATAATCAATGCTATTGGAAAATACACATAGTAATTAGAAAGTTGCCAGTAAGTGGAATTTTAATCTTTGGATATACTGGATTTAATCTTATTCATTTACTGGCTATAAATCAGTTGTTATTAACCATGGCTGCACATTAGAATCACTTGAATAGTTTTCATAAAAATATTGATTCCCTATTTTCAGAGATTCTTATGTAACTTATTCTAAGATAGAACGGTATCTCTTCTTTTTCTGAGATAGGAGCTCACTACATTTTCCAGGCTAGCCTAAACTTTTAGGCTTAAGCAATCCTACCACTTCAGTCTTCTGAGTAGCTGGGATTCCAGGCACCAGCTATCATGTCTGGCAAGGA
This sequence comes from Perodicticus potto, assembly GCA_963574655.1. Lineage (NCBI taxonomy): Eukaryota > Metazoa > Chordata > Mammalia > Primates > Lorisidae > Perodicticus > Perodicticus potto. The sequence goes on from CAUYRH010034200.1 coordinate 21,365, forward strand.
TATTTCTTAAAAGCTTTCCCAGTAATTCCAATGTACAGCCAGAGTCTAGAACCATTTATCTATATCAGGAACAAACTCAGTCTACTGCTCATTTTATAATAAAATTTTATTGGAACATAATCACATTGCACTGTTTATGTATTATCTCTGGCTGTGTTTCTGCAACAACCTCAGAGCTCAGTGGTTGGGCGGAGGCTGCATGGGACCTATAACATAAAATACTTACTATTTGGTCCTTTATAGGAATAATTTTCTGGTCCCTGGCTTAGATTAATGCTGAATTGGGTTCAAGAAAAAAAGTTAATGAGTCCTAATAATAAAAATACAGTAGGACCTTCATAGTTGACCACATACCTATATTGACCACCTCCTTAATATGACCTAATTTACCTAATTTTTATAGACCAGATATGTACCTACTGTATGTATCAGTATGGTAAGCCTTGTTCCTTATGTTGACCACCTCTCTATGTTGACCAGTTTGTTATAGTCCCTTGGGTGGTCGACTTACAGAGATTCTAGTGTATATTTTAATTTGTAATGTAAGTTCATAGAAATTTTAGAATGCCCACAGAATCTTCTCTTTTTGAAAGATGTTTTCTAGTACTATAATGTTTGAAATACAGAGTGGCCATAACTTTATTTCAAGCCATAGCTCTGTATTACAAAGTGACAATATTTGGGGGCTATGTGAAAAATTATATAATGGAAAATAAAAAAAAAATTAGAATGGGCAATTCAGTGTTTCCCTACTTTTTTCCTCCTTCTTCTGTTAAATTTTTTCTACCCTGACAAAATAAGGAAAAATGTCAGTTTTGCATAATTGTTGATAAACATGGAGACAACATATTTCTTCTAATAGTATTGAAAAAATGGTCAAATTGTACCTGATATGAAATTCCAGTTCTATTAATATTAATTTCTAGCAAAACAAAACAATAAAATACTAAGATCAAACAGCAAAACATCATTAAGAAGAGGATGTAGGATTTGAGAGCTGGGTAGAATTACAGGTGATTTTTTAACATTACTATATTTTCCCAATTCCTACAGTAGTCTTGCTATTTTTATTAAAGTCATAAGAATATTAATCTGTACTACCTGGGCTAGAGCAAAAATGCCAACAACTTTTTTTTGGTGGACCTCTATAACTCTCAGTAAAGGATTGAAGGAACAACAAATGTCTGCTGTAGCTGAGGATAGCACAGCGAGACTTTTTTCCGAGAAAAAAGACTCAATGCTGGGTGGCACCTGTGGCTCAAAGGAGTAGGGTGCTGGCCCCATATACCGGAGGTGGCAGGTTCAAATTCAGCCCTGGCCAAAAAAAAAAAAAAAACTGCAAAGAAAAAAAAAATGAACTGCAACCCTGCCATATGTTGGTACTCTTAAAAATAATCAAATCCCAATATTCTGATTTATAGATGAGGACTGGATTTCAGACTGCCCAAGACTGAGGGAGACCACTAGAGAAAATAGCTGGTGTAGAGAATCTTTCCCACTAATGGAAAAGATTCTACATACATCTTACAACTGACAGCTAACTACTTCAACATTAAAAATCCCACATAGCCCAGAATACTGTTTTCTTGGTCATTCAAGAGGATGTGCCTCCCTTTGTCTCTGAACAGTTCTATAAAGGATGTCTGTTTACTGAAGGGAAAAGCCTTAATGCAGTGGTTCTCAACCTGTGGGTCGTGACCCCTTTGTAACAATGAAAATACATCCTGTATATCAGATAATTTACATTACGATTCATAACAGTAGCAAAATTATAGTTATGAATTAGGAATGAAAATAATTTTCTGGTTGGGGGTCACCACAACATGAGGAACTGTATTAAAGGGTCACAGCATGAGGAGGTATTTGAAATGTTGAGAATCATTGCCTTAAAGCTTAAAGGCCTCTGCTGTCTCTGACTTCACTTTGCCAGGGCAGGGAGATACAGGCTCTGAAACAGTGGCCACAGCTATAAAAATCAACAAATGAAGTCTTTACTTGGGTCTAGTCCAGGAAGTCTTCTTATTGGGTCAGTTTTGTTCATACAAATACCACCCATAATTTTTTAAAAAAGAAGTAAAATCATATATAACTGCCCCCAAACATTTTCTCTCAATGAGAACATGGTGGAGATCATAAAATACATTTACTTAGAAAGAAGATTACAAATTTTAGGAAAGATTCCAGGATAGAATTTTTTACTGTATTAGAACATACTGTACCCTCTCCCCCCGCATCAGCAAGTTTCAAGTTTCTACTAAAAAAAAACAACGCTTCAATACAATACAGGAAAGCCTTCTGGAATGTAATTTTAAGAAGATGAATAGAGGGAAAGTATGATATAGTTTTCTTAGCTTCTGTGGGTTACATTTCCTTCAATCCCTGCTCTTCCCCCACCCTCTAACCGTACACAGCCCCAGATCGCTTTGTATTTGTATTCTGAGTACCTGCTCCAGTTCATAGGCCTTTGCTTTATCCTCATCCCGATCCGCATTCTTCCGATAGGCCAGGCCCAAACCCCACACAGCCAAGACACTGTACACGTTATCTCGGACCCAGGCATCTTTCTGATCAAAGCTGGCTGGAAGCAAGCCAGTCACTGGATTCTATAAGACCAAGAAAAAGAAGTTAGGCAGATAACCATTTGGCGTTAATATTAGGAAACAGCCTGTGGAATAAAATTGGTCTTTTTTCTACTTCACTTTTAAGTTTTATAACCTCCTTTTCTTCTGACCAATTTCAAGCTAATGCTATCTTCCTACCCCAACCTCAAGCTTTATTGAGGTATAATCAACAAATAAAAATTGTATATATTTAGGGAGTACAATATGATTCGATATATGTATTCATTATGAAATGATTACTACCATCAAGCTATTTAACACATCCACCACGTCACATAGTCACTCTTTTTGTGATTAGAATACTTGATATATTCTCTCTTAGCAAATTTCTAAGTATACAATACAGTATTATTAACTACAGTCACCATGCTGCATATTAGATCACCAGAAAATATTTCTTTTTACTATATTTAACAGGAATTTTGTACCCTTTGCAAATGCTATCTTGAATAAGGGGGAAGAGGTGGCTGAAGCCTTACAAAAGACTAAAAAGTAGGTATTAGTAAAAGAAAGTCATTATTAAAGGTATTATTAAACGCATTATTTAAGCATTATTAAAGGGTATTATTAAAAGAAAGTTTTAACTTTCCACTTAGAATGAACTACTAATAAAACAAACCAGCAGTAAAGGAGTTAAAAAACTAAAATTAACAATACATATGAAGTGCCTCCGACCTTCACAGTAGTCCAGGCTTAAGATAGCTAAATGTTCCTCTACCTCTTTTCTTTGGGGGAAGGGAAAAGGGAAGGGGTAAGACACCCAAACGTGGGGGTTGAGGGTGTCAATAAACAACACTTCTCGTAACTGCTCCTGGGATCCAGCTGGGGGTGGGGTGTAGAAGGAGGGCTCTAAAGCTATGACTATGGGTTCTTATCTAACAATGTCTACTCTGGTTCTCAAGACCTACCTTTTCTTTAGGGTCCTTTACTGCCTCCACTGCTAAGGGGCCAGAGAACCTGCTACAGATATACACAGATACACACACACAGAATATATGTCCAGGATATCACACTTCACATCCTCGGTGATTACAGGCGATACCCCCATACTTACCTGATGGCAAAGGATGGTCTGATGTACCAGCCGAGCGTAGCTGTCCAGCCGGACTCCGGAGTTACTACGGCTCCTCATCGCCGCAGTGTTTCTAATCCCCTCAGAGAAACAGCTCTGGCGCCACAGAGGCCCTCGGTCCCTAAAGAATGAGGCTCCAACCCAGCCCCACCCTCGCTGTGAGAAGCCCGAGCGCCAGGCCCAGCCGAGACCTCCCACCGCTCTGGCCTGGGCTGCCGGTTCAGTGTAGTGTTCGCGGCGGGGGAGTCTGGGGGCCCACCACACGCCAGTGTGGGCCCGAGCCTCCCGAGGTCGAGGGCCCTGCTGCAACGTCCGGTCGCTACTCTCTGCCACCTTAGTCCATTCCTGTCTCCGCGTGTGGCGCCTGCATTCTGCCCCCAACTCCAGGAGACCGCCACGGCCCAGAGCCTCACACCCCGCCAAGGCCAATAGGTCACCGACTGCGGCGCCGCCTCCACCTGGCAGGGAGACGCAAGGGGGAGGCGGGGCGGGCGGGGTGAGTCTGGCAGCTGCGCGCTGAGCCCCAGGGACGCACCCGCGCAGGGTGGCCGAGAATGTGTCAACGTAGGCAAAGTGCTTTCCTTGGTTTATTTTTGAGACACCTCAAATGACTATTTCAGTTTTCCACACTTGCTGTGCACACAGGATTTTGAGAAGGCTGTTTGTTCTTCTCTAGGTCTAGTTTTAGGAACCTATGGCAAACTTCAAAACTGAAAGAAAGACAGATTTGCCTTTAAGGTCTAAAGAATTGAATTTCCAAGTCTTTATTATATTTTAGATTTTGACTAAAAGCTCAAATTAAACGCCTCATCCCAACCCAAATTAAGCAAGGAAAAACTCCCTTCGGTACTTTACGGCTTAGAAACTGGCCAGTTGGCGGGCTTGGAAGAAGGCAGGGGTGCTCTCCCAGAAAGTGAGTGCCCCAGGCGAGGAACTGGGCTGGGAGCAAGCAGCGCCCTATAGTGGCCTGGGCTAGCCTGGAGCTGGAGGAGATCCTATAATGGCTTTGAAAGGTTTCCTCAAGCGCACTTAGATCACAAGCCTGAGGCAAAAAAGACTCGGACGGACGTAAATAAAGGAGAAAAGGAGGAGGGAAAAGAAGTTAATCACTGGCTTCAGGTGGCAACCTGTAGGGTGGCTCTGGCCCCAGTGCCTTTGTTCCCTCCATCTACTGCTCCCCACCACCCACCTCTTGCTAAGTGCTTATACAGATCCTGTAGGCCTCTCAAGGATCAGTTTACATGTCACCTACTCTCTGAATTTCTGGATAAGAGAATTGCACTGATTGACCTTTCAAGTTCTAATCCTTCCCTAGCCATTTCACCTAGGCCACTATGATTTTACATTTATCTTTTTCTCTCTTCATAAGTTACCTCCCTCCCCCTCCTGGCCCAATTTAAAGTAGAGCCAGGCACCCTGGAGCTGAGTTGTAAATATTCCTAATGGTGATGGTGAAGAAGGAAGGAATGCTCAAGAATTCAGATCTGGAACTTTGAGTTTCAACAGCCAGTCAGTGATACGATTAAAGTGGAACTTTTAGAATTCTCTAGACACTAGAGAGGCCCTAGAGCAGTGGTTCTCAACCTTCCTATTCCTTTAATACAGTTCCTCATGTTGTGGTGACCCAACCATAAAATTATTTTCACTGCTACTTCATAACTGTAATTTTGCTACTGTTATGAATCATAATGTAAATATTTGATATGCAGGATGTATTTAAGTGACCCCGGGGAAAGGGTTGTTCCACCCACAGGTTAAGAACCTCTGCGGACTACTTTTCCATCGCAGTTATTAGCTATGTAAATACAGTGACTAGCAAATAACTTCAAGTCATAGGTGCACAGGGGGAGAAAGAGTCTTTCCAAAGAAAGTGAGTTCATTTTGGAGGAAAGGGCACTTCCTCATCCCTGATTTGACCCTAACTCCCTGACATCTTCCCATTCAGCCTACTGGGTAGCTTCAGAAGACTTTTCTCTATCCTTGACCCTGCAATCTACTGCCCTCCTTTTCTTCACCTCACCATCATTTAAGCATGTTTACAAAAGACTGAAGTAGTACATGTTCACTGAAGAAAATTTTGAAAGTGTAGAAAATACAACAAAAAAAAAGATTAAAATCACCCCACAAATTTCTTCACATAGCCACCGGTTACTTTTAATTTATTTTTTTCCTCAACTTTTTATTCCCTCCACGTGGACTGTCACCCCCTCCACCAAGTTGTTTTGAAGTATGACTAGATTAGGTATGCCATAAGTAGAGTGTTATTGAGAGAGGATGCCCAGAAAAAGTAAGGTCCAAGAGAACAGAGGTCATCTCAAGGAGATCCCAAGGATACACCTGTGAGGTCCTCCCTGTGGTGACTCAGCTCTTAGGAATTTGTAGAAAATTAACTTCCTGGAACCTGGAAACTAACCGCTTGCTTCTACTTCTGCTTCTGTAAAAGCCCATGGTTGTGTAAAAGCTGGAGCCCGCTTGTCTAGCTTGATTTAAACTGACCAATGAGAAAGCAATCTGTGGGCTGGAACTTTTGACTGGTAATGAAAAGGAAATTGAGCTAGCCTTGGAACCAGACCATTTTGAATTCAGTAATGCCCTTTTTCTTTTAAACATGCTGTTTGGGTGTTCATTCTCTCCACTGGACCTCGTCTTCCTGCAATATTACTAAGAAAGATAGCTGGCAGGCTATAATGAGGCCTTACTGGATGGCATTGCCTTGGTGTTTTCAACTTTAGTTCATTCTGAGCCTTCAGTCTTGCAGTCTCAGTAACTTGGTATCAGTGTCCAAGAACTGGTCAAACTCAAGAGACTGACTTGTGTTGATGACCTTATAGGAGTTTGGTGTATAAAAACCAGAGTGCTGGTTTATATTGGTCTGACTACCATATTCCCTCCCATTAATAATATGTAAGCCTCACTACATACCAGGTGCTATTTTGTTTTGTACAATATTGCTGTTATGAAGATACTGTTATTAATTCCATTTTCGAGATGGAAGGGCATTTGAAAATTAAGTAACTGATGAATCTGTTTTGTCCATATTGGCTGTACTGACTTTAACGTATCTGCACTTTCATGGCTCACTAATTTATTCTTTCTTTAGATATGTCAAAATTGTCAACCACATTATAGACAAGTCTTGCCAGTCTGGAACACATTATGTTGCTTGAAGGTGATTTTTCCATTTGATTCATCCCATAATCATTTTATACTTTAACTCTCAAATAAAATTTTATTTCAAAGTCCATGGCAACATTTTTTTATGTTTTCAAAACAGAGTCTCACTATGTTGCCCTCGGTAGAGTGCTATGGTGTTACAGCTCACAGTGATCTCCAACTCTTGGGCTTAAGTGATTCTCTTGCCTTCGCCTCCCAAGTAGCTGGGACTACAGGCACCTGCCACAACACCTGGCTATTTTGTTGTGGTGTCTTTTGCAGTTGTCATTGTTGGTTAGCAGGCCCAGACCGTGTTTGAACCCACTTGCCTCAGTGTATATGGCCGGTGCCCTAACCACTGAGCAATGGTTTTGAAAATTTTTGAAAATCCAAAAATTCTAAAAGCTCACATTTGACAAGTATTTCCCATGGTTTTATATTTTATGTTAATGTCTACATTAATTTTCTCTCTATTAGGTATGGCATAGTATGTTTAGCTATTCTCTTATAGTTAATTAATACTAATTTAAATTTCTTGAAGAAAATAGCCTGAATACTATTGCCTTCCCCTTATTCCCTATTCATTGCTTTAAAAATTATTTTAAAAAATTACACAAATAACATATGAATGCATTTTCCACGAAAAAAGTTAAAATATTACAGATAATGTTTCATATGTCTATCATCCTCTTTTTTTTTTTTTTACTAAATGCAGAATACAAATATCTTCATACAATAACTAAGAAAATGCCATGAAGGGTATGATAAACAGTTTGATGAAAACATTTCAGATTGTAGATGAAACCAGCACATTGTACCCCTTGATTGCACTAATGTATGCAGCTATGATTTAATAAATAAATAAATAAATAAAATAAAATAAAATAAAAAAAGATTCGGGATAAACTTGCCTAACTCACTTCATTGTTTTCTGTCTATGCCTGGGCAGGAGCCAGGTGATGGTAATCTTTGGTTGCAAGGCATTCTATTCTCAGCCACCAGGTAACAATAGGGCCTGCTGTGGTGCAGGACAAAGAGGAGAACAGGATCTTTGTGGTCAACAGGAACCCAAAACTCCTGGTCCTGAGCCTGCCAGGTGCCAAGACATCCTGTGTAAACCACCAGGCTATTGCTAGCCTTCAGGGGTTTGCGGAATTTGGGCTCTGGTCAACAAGACAACCAGAAATCCTGGCCTAAACTACACTGCCTGCTTCCCACAATTTTTTTTATTATCAGGACACTTAAAAGTAAGATTAATTATTTTATTTTAAATTTCTTAAGAGTTTTTTTTCTTTTAACAAGTGAACAGTTTATTAAGAATTAAACAAAGGTATGATGTGAACAGTACAAGCAACACACTCAAGATAGGTATAATAGTACTACTTGCACAAAAACTGAAATTTCACCTCAAAAAAATCACAAGACAAAAGAGAAAGCAATTTCACTGTTATAAAATGAGATATTTCATGCAAAGTATTAACTCTGCTCCACCAAAGCCCAACCTCCCAAAAAACAAAAAACTATCTGGGAATACTGCTATGCTAACATATTAACCACAGTATAATCATTCATGGGAAAACAGTAATTAAGCAATGACTTAAATGAAATAACAAAGTTCAAACTATCACAAACTCATAGACCACAATGATTTTACAAGACAAGCAATTCCAGAAATCTTATAAACAATAAAAAAAGAAGAAATATTTCAATATAATTCTACTTGATCTGGATACACCTGATATTGTATTGGAGAAAATTTATTGTTATAAAGGGAAATTACAGACATGTTTCACTTATAAATGAGGATGCAATATCCTGAACAACATATTGAGAAGTTGAATTAAAAAATTAATGTTTAAGTAATGTACTTTGGTCAAAATTGAATCCAATTTATATGAAAGTTAGTCACTATTTTCTTTTTTTTTTCCTTTCTCTCACCCCCTCCCTCCTTCT
>CAUYRH010034202.1:0-35024 GCA_963574655.1 Perodicticus potto
GAGACGGGGAAAGACCGGGAGAGGAACGGAGAGAGCATCTCTCTCCCCACTTGAAATCTCTCCCTCTACCAGGAGCTTTGGTGTTTTCTGTATTCTTTTCTGTAAATCAATTCTGTCTTACCACGGAGGGGTGGGGGGGGATAATGTAATGAAGAATAATAAAATACATATATTTAGAAAAAAACATCCTCTGTTTAGAACATCACCTGTTCTTTCCCACACCCCTCAACTACGTAATCCCTAGAAAAATACAGAAGCCTTTATATTAATGCAGCTGTTGTCCCTCATCAGTGACTTATTTATTAGCCCTACAGTTCTGGGAAGAAGCAGCAGTGATGGGGATTTTATACTGTAGTGTCTCCTGTCTTTCTGGGAAGCTACTTTGTTTTAAATGAGGCAATTATTTTATTTTTATCCTAATAATTTCACTTGTTCCTTGGTTTGGGGGCTTTTCTATTCTGTTCTTATGCTCAATACTGTTACTGGCTCCAGAAGCAATAAACATTTTTTAAGTAATTTTTTTGTAGTTTCCTTGTAGTTCAAATTCCAGGCCAGTAAGATTTACTAACCAGAAATTTATAACTTTCTGTGCCAATGATATGTTCCCTTTGGAGTTGCTTTCCCAGAGGAACAATGGAAGCTCCTTGCAGGCATGAGATAATTACAAAGCCTTACAGTGCCTTTGTCCAGAAAAGAGAAGTGACCCACTATCACAGATCGTGCCCAAGGATCCAGTGAGCTGTGCCCGAGGCTGAAAAAATGACTAATATTAACCGCTAGCTCATTATAATCCTATGATCCCCACCTTGGGCAGGGCGTATCCATAATATTTTTTTTCACGGGATATATGTACTAGCATGATTTACCACCGTGCTTGCGTGCCCCACACTCCACTCCAAACACATAATGATGTCCATTCCCCTGGTGTTTTATTCATTTTCACCTCCATGAAACCCCCATGAATCTGTTGGTCAGGAAGGCAGGTTTGAGGCATCCTGTGCCTCCCCCTCCCAGCAGATTCATCTCCTGCAGTAAATCCTTGCCTCCTTGACAATCCCCCTTTTTCTCGGTAATTGACTTAATGTGCAGGGAGCAAGATGAGCCCCCCGTGTGGGTTTGGTGACAATATTCATGATCAAATCATGAGAGTGATGTGACTGATTGTTCACATATGAACCAGAGCACATGTTTTATCCTAGAGTGTGAGGTCATCTGAAACTCTGCATTAATAATATTATTAGTTATATACTTTCCATCGGACAAATAATGAACTTATAACAATCCTTTAAAAAAAATTACTCAGAGGTTAGTCTTTCCTTATACAATGACAAGGAAATGGGTCAGTGACCTTGTTAATCACAGATCTTGTTAACTAAGTACAAAAGCTTAGTTAAACACAGAAAAGGAAATATACATATGCGATAGAAAAGGATTTATATCATTTGACAATTAATGTGCCTTAGAGAGGCACAATGAATTTAAAGTATTATTTGTTAATTTGCAGGAACAATTGTTTGATTATTAGATCAGGGAATGCCTGATGACTCAAAAACTCTATACACGGGTGGTGATAATGTTTTAAATCAAGGCAGGAATTTCTTTTTATTCTAAACATGTTAGCGGTGTCCCTTTTTACCAGGAAACTTTCACTGTTAAATATATTCATGGGGCTGGTCATTTTTGTCACTTAACTTAGTTTCATAAACAGAATAATTATGTGTGAATGTGAGATTGAGTTTTTGACAAAAAACGTTCTCTTAAATAACACCCTTGGACATGTAAAAATTCCCTACTTGGACCCTATTGGGTGGCCTGTGTTCACTCTCAAAGTTCTGTGATGACCTGTCACCATGGTGACGTGATGATATATGTCTTGCCTAACATTTCAACTGTGACCCTCAGTTGGGAAGCCCATACTTTAGAGAAGTCTTACTGATTTTCTCTTCATTCATCTATTTAGAGTCCTTCAGCATGGGAAATTTGAATTCCTGCTGGACAGGTACACTCATACTGATGTTCTGATTGTTATTTCTTCAAATGTGTCCCTTAGTGTGTACTAAAAATCTTCTCCTTTATTTTTATGTTGCTTACTCTACTTAGTTTACAAATTTGTGAATGTGTTTACAGTTTTGTTCAATTTCTAAACTTCTATATTTGACACCTTTATCAAGTTGGTTGCTTTAAATTGAATCTATTTAGGAAAATGTACTGCTTCCCAATGAAATGTCGTACAATTTTCCAGAGAATAGATACAGAAAGAACACACCCACACTACCTCTTGACACCTAATACAACAAGAGACACTGCAGGGAAGGGAATGAGGGGCCACACAAAACCAAATTGTAGTGCAGTCTAAAGCCAGAGGTATTTGAAAGGAAAGAAACTAAGATTTCATGGTGGGATATCTGTGGGGTTGATGATAATGGGGTCACTGGCTGTTTGTGTGCTTCCAGGAAGGGTGGTGAGAAGGGACAGTGCTGAGGGTTGTGGGATGGACATTCTGTAGAAAAAGGAAGGAGGGTCTTTGTGGTTCTCAGGAAGGGTCCTGGGGTGGGTTCCCAAGTTTTATCTGTGGACAGGTCCCTCTTAGAGGGCATGGGTCTCTGCTACTACTCTGTGAGATCTAGGGAGGGATAGGGAGTTTGTCCAGAATGAGTTTGGAGAGAATGGATGTGAGCAGCAACTTACACACTCTGTGCCGGTGCTGTCCCTGCCCATTCTCAGCCACGGCCACTCAGACAGTTACTCAGATAAGTCATCAGGGAGAAAGTGGGGACCTCAGATGTAGTGCACTGGGCCTCTGAGGCTCCAGCCCCAACGGCCACCTTCTCAGTAATTCCCATGAACTGCTCCCCCAGGCTGGGTCAATAGAAGGGGATGTAATTCTTGGTATAGACACCAGGTGGCAGTTGGTTTGGAACATGAGGATTCTGAGGTAGCTTGGGAGCCAAACTGACCACTGGCCACATTGAGTGGTCAACTGGTGATGGGAAGGCTCATGCCAAGGCACTGACAGTGTGAAGATCCTTGGGATAGGAGGTCCGAACACTTGAAGCTGCCTTTCAGAGAGGCTTTGTTTGTACAAAACTGTCACACGGAGGTCAGGGATAGAATCCTAGAGGCAGGAGGATGAGTTATGCTGTGACCTCTTCTCTTGACTCAGCCCCCTCTTCCAGGGCATTAGCTTAGTGTCTGGACACTTGAGAAGGCCTGCAACCAGAGCTCTTGGCTCAGGGATCTCTGCCTCTGGAAAATCAACTACATTGTTATCCCAGATCCATCACTTACCAGTGTTGTTACTCTTGTCTTCTGAAGAAAGTCACTTAAAATCTCCAAATTCAGTTGTCTAAACTGTAAATTATGTGTTGTAACCCTCGCTGTATGTATTACTCAGGGTAACGTTGGTATCACAGAAAATGACAGTCTCTATGAGCTAGAAAGCATCACATCTGGGAAATGATGAAGTAAACTTTCAACCTGCCCTGCCCTGAACCCATCCAAGATCTAGGATCCTTCCCTGTATTCAACCGATCTTGAGTGTCTGGCTTGTTATTTCACACATGTCAAGTTTGAATCCTTCAAGGCCCTTAAGGAAGCACTTGTCTTCTTAAGGCCTTACATGTTTTTTATCATTGTTAGACACATCTCCATGTCCACGTCTCAGGACAGGAAACTTAGGAACAGAGGCATCTCCGTGACTGTTCCAGGTCCATGCAGAGTCCATAGAGGATTTGGACTCCAGCTCTTAGGCACTGGCTTGTGTGTCCTTGGTCCCTTTGCTTTGCTGCTGTTCTGTGCTGTCAAGTCTAAGGAGACATATTTGCCTACACAATTACCATTTGAGGTTTTCAGTGCACACCACACTGCAAGTTGATCCTATAGCCCAACTCATATTCTGAAGACTCAGCTAAGAAATTGCTGGAAAAGTGTAAGAAAAATATTCTAATTTCTCTATGGTCGTCTGCCAGCAAGATGTCTATAACTGTCTTTATTTTAATACATTTCCCAGGATCCTACCACCTTATATATAAGTATAAAAACTCTTTCTCCTCTAGGGACAAAAAAGCCACTTTCTGGTTCCAGGAAGTGGGCAAAAAGATTCCAAAAGCGGCCACAAAAGAGGACACGCTTGGAAAAGAAGCCAAACGAAGGTATGATTTAAAGCCAGTTATTAACTAATACACATTCATTTATAATAATTCTGGTTTATTGAGTGTCCCATATTTAAGGCAAATTCTAAAAATGCTATATATTTTTACCTTGTGAAAATTTAACAATATTAATACAGTGAATGGTGATACTATTACAAAAGTAATGATATACTGGATTTAGAACTTTAGGTTTTATAAAATTATAATAGAATACAGCATAACATTTTAGTCTAATATTTAGAAATATAGTGTATTTTAAAACATGAGGTGAAATAAATTTTTCCTGAAATATTGTTCAATTTTTAAAAATCAAAAGACTTTGTGTGGAAGAATTTTATATTGTCATATAAATTGAACAGACAGAACAGAGTGTTGTTGTTCCCCTCTGTCCATGCATTTCTTTTCTTAATCACATCCCTCATTGATGTGGTATGTGTATTACAGTGACTGAGGAAATATTGATCCCGAGGACTGAAATAAACGTGCTAAACTCCTCCAGCAAACTAACAGACACAGCTTTGTAAAACATTCACATTGAGGAGTTCCAGGCTGTGGCACGATGGAGGGATGTCACGTTTCTTTTGCATTTACCCTCTCCCTTTCCTAATCATTACCTAATTTTATTCAAGGTGAGAGAACAAAGGCCAGGAGACCCTCTGTGACATTATCTGACTATGCCACACTCTTCTCATTTCTGTGGATAAAACGTGACATCCGTTGTAAACCATGAAGAGTTTCTTAATAAGTAACTGCCCCTTGTGCAGTGGTTCTGTCCAGTCAGCTGAAGGTGTGGAGTTCATGGTCTACTGTAAACTTCCCTCTTTTATATACAGGACCTAGTTATGATATTAAATGTTGTATCTACAACCCAATATGATCATGAGATGTATGTTACATATATGGAAACCTAGTGGCCTGTGCATGGGTCTCTGTCATAAGTATTCATAGCTCCTCTTGCAGCCTGGGAATATGAACACCTGACCAGCTTCTTCATAAATTCCTGTCTACTCTTCAATCTTGCAAGTGCCTGTCACCTGCCTTTGCTGAGCCTGTCCTTCCCAGCCTCTCAGAATCACTAGGCTGCAGCTTGTGAGGCCTTCTAAGAAGGAAAGACCCTCCCTAAAAGTACAGACATTGTAACCCCTAAAGATGACAATACAGTATCAAGAACTAAAGACCAGAGTTTGGGTTGAGGTTCAGCCCATGTTGTGCAGTCTGGAGATTTTGACAAACTCATAATGTCGTCCATCCCTCTTACAAAATAATATCATGCTCCAAACCTGACCTGTGCCTTAACTATTAATATCTCTCCCCTTTTGTGTCAATCTCTGGCAACTCCGGACATTTGTACTGTCTCCTTAGGTATTCTTTTTGCTTTTTCAGAACTGTATGTATTTAGAATCACAGTAGATACAGTTTTGTCAGATAAACTTATTTACTTAGCAATATAGACTGAATATTTTTAGATTGGTTTGTAGCTGAATATCTCAGTAGATTTATCACTGAATAATATTTCAGTGGATCAGTGTAACAGAGTTTAATGGAACATTCACATCTTGTAGGACATCATGGTTGCTTGTAGATTGGGCAGATACGAAAATGCTGCCATAATTTTCTTGTGCTCTTTTTCACATGGACATAACTTTTAATTTACTTGGTTAAATATTTAAGATTATGATAACTAACTACTATAATAAGGCTGTGATTTCCCTTGTAAGAGTTTGGTAGAATTTACAAGTTAAATCTTATTAGATTGCTGATGTTTTTGTTATTGTTATTTTCAAAACATGTTAGATATTGATTCAATTTCTAAAATAAAGGACTGTTTGGTGTATCTATTTCACCACAGGTGAGTTTTGATAGTTTCAGTTAGTTTCACTTTGTCTAAACAATGCAATTAATGAGCGTGGATATTCACTATTGTTCTATCATTACCCTTTTAGCAGTATGACATCAGTATTTACATTATCAGTACATTGTATCTTCTTTACTTGTGTTTAGTGTCATTAGAACTTTTTTAAGCTAATCTTTCTGAAGAATTAGCTTTAGCTTTGAGAATTTTCTCTATTCCTATTTTCCATTACACTGGATTCTGAAAGCATTCTTTTTTTCTTCTCTTTGCTTTACAATGCACATACAATGCACATCTCTTTTTATCTCTAGTTTCCTAATGTGAAAGTTTATATGATTAGATTACATTTTTTTTCTTGCTCTTGACACAGAATTTGCAATGTAACTAATGTCACTGAAGTATACACGTAATAGTAAAAGTAATAAATATTGCATATATATCATCACAATATTTTTTTGGGGGGGGAAATCCAACAGAATTGATGATATATTCAGGAGGAGAATAGACAGCTGCACAGAAGCTAAATGGTCTTGGAACATTTCAAGAAATAAGTGTGTACTGCTCAAATTGACCAACAGGAGTGAGGAGGAGTGGTGCTTAAATAATGAAGTGCATTTTCATATCAATATATTTGTAAAATGAAAATTTTACCTTGAGTAGGTTGCCCTGGACAAAAGGCCTAGACTCTGTCTTTCATTTCCTTCCTGCTTCTCTCCTTGGCCTGCCTTCCCCACCAAGGAGCATGGCCCAGATGCAGCTCAGGCTGTATTGTGACCCACACACCTGCACACACTCCAGCCCACATCCATATCAACACAAGCTCCCTGAGTGAGTCTCCAGCCGCACCTTCACACTGACAGATCCTCTGTGTTCTCCCAGCTTCCCCAGAGCATGTGGTGGTGGAGATGACAGGTGTGAACTGGGAGGAGGCCCAACCTGTTTTGAAGGTAAGATTCACTTTCATTGTCAGATGTAGAAATGTTTTTCTTGGTTTCTTTCTTTCTTTTTTTTTTTAGAGTTAAGATATGAAGTCTGACCATGTACATTATAAATAATGTCAACAATTTCTTGGTTGGAGGGAATGTCTAGTGAGAGATTATTGCCAACTAAACCTAACTGAAGATGGCATTTGAAAATAACAACTTTAGTTACAAACTGTATAGTAGTGAGCATTATCCCTAGTGGCAAATTTTCCTTATTGAGAAATAGTTTTGCTGACGAGGTTCAAGATGGTGGATGAAAGGCATCACCTCATCAAGGCTTTTCTTGAGGAGATAGAGGAGAATGGACTCTAGCCACTGGATTAATTGTCCCCCCCCACCAGAATCAGCATTCTGGGGGCACAGTGAGACAGCAGGGGACTTCAGTGGCTAAGGAGGAGGCCACTCCAACTTCCAAGACAAGGAAAATTAAGGAGAAGAAGGAAGCAAGAAGACAGAGGAGGGGAAGAAAGTGAACAAGAAGAACACACATGAGGAGGAACGAACAAGACGATTTTGTCAAACCTGACAATAGGTCTCCACCACCAAAGGATCATGAGGCAGCTACCACAGAAAATCCCATCTATAAAGAAACTAGGGAATATGAAGAAAGAGAATTCAGAGAATGGATGGCAAAAAATGATGAAGGGAATTGAAGGAAAAGTGGGAAACTACCAAAAGGAAATCCAAAAAGTGACCCCCCAAATGAAGGAAACACATGAAGAAATTTGAAAGAATATATGAAAGCTAAGGGAATTGAGGGAGTCACTCGGGGACTTACAGCTGCAGGAGAAACTGTCATAACAGATTAGACCATGGTGAAGAAAGAATCTCAGAGCTACAGGTTAAGGCTCTTGAGTGAACTCAGGCATTTAAAGGGACAGAAAATGCTGGGCGCCCATATGTCAGTGGTTAGGGCCCCAGCCACGTGCTCCAGGACTGCTGGGTTTGAACCTGGTCAGAGCCCACTAAACAAACAAAAAAGTAGCTGGGCGTTGTGGTGGGCACATGTAGTCCCAGCTACTAGGGAGTCTGAGGCAAGAGAATTGCTTGAGCCCAAAGATTTTAGGTTGTTGTGATCTGCACTCTACTGAGGGTGACAAAGTGAGACCTTGTCTCAATAAAAAGAAAAAATAAAGAGGCAGAAAAGAAGATTGTAAAAGCAGAGCAATTGCTTAGAGAATTATGGAACTCTATAGGAATTATGAAGTGGTCAAACATGCCAGTGAAACACATCCCAGAAGGGGAAGAAGATCAACTCAAAGGAATAGAAACCATACAGGAGGATATCTTAACTTAAAATTTTGCAAGTATCACCAAAGATTCTGATATATTCCTTTTAGATGCATATCAAATGCTGATTCATCTCAATAGAAACAGAGCATCTCCTACACACATTGTAATGAAACTGGGCAAGGTCAAAATGAAAGGAAATCCTACAAGCAGTCAGGAGTAAGCATCTATTGGCCTGCAAGAGCAGATCCTTCAGGGTGATAGTGAACTTTTCAGCTGAAACTTTTCAAGCCAGAAAAGAGTAGTCATCTACCTTTACCCTTCTTTTTATTTTATTTTTTGTCAGTTTTTGGCCAGGGTTGGATTTGAACCCACCACCTCCAGTATGTGGGGTTGGCACCCTACTCCTTTGAGCCACAGGTGACACCCCGTTTACCCTTCTTAAACAAAATTATCTGACCAGAATTCTGTATCCAGCTGAACTATGCTTCAAATTCAATGGAGAAATCAAATCTTTTACTAATATGCAAATATGTAGGAAATTTGTCACAATAAGACCACTTCTACAGAAATATTGAGACCCATTCTCTGCATTGAACATCACCATGCATCTTCAGCAAAGTAGACCCTAAGAAATTAAAGGACAAAACATAGGTTCCACAGTGGCACAAGGGATAAAACTAAGCAACAGACTTTCATCAAATAAAATGAATAGGAATCCACTATACTTATCAATTCTATCAAGAAAAGTGAATGGCTCAAATTTGCCACTGAAAAGGGAGAGGCTGGTGGAATGAATAAAAAAGCATAAGCCAACTATATGCTATCTTCAGGAGAAACACATCTAAGGTCAAAAGACAAAACAAGACTCTTGGTGAAGGGTTGGAAAACAATATTGCCAATATTTCAGGCAAATGGAAAGCAGAAGGAGGAAGGTATCACAATTTTATTTTTAGATACAATTGGATTTCAAGCAATTAAAGTAAAGAAAGACAAAGATAGGCACACTAATCTGATTAAGGAAATAATATAACAAAAGGACATTTCAATTCTAAATGTATATGCACCCAACTTAGGTGATTGCATATTTTTGAAACAAACCCTAAATAGTCTGACCATTATCAATATGTATGATATCATACAACACCATAATAGCTGGGGACTTTAACCTTCCTGTGTCACAACCAGACATTTTCTAAACAGAAAGTAAACAAAGAAAGAAAGGGTTTTGTTGTTGTTGTCATTGCTATTTTTCCCAATGACTGCCTCCTTATCAAAAAGTGGAAATGTGGATTTTGAAACAGCATGTACAGAGTGAAGATGATCTGAAAACACAGGGAGAATGCCAAAGAACATGTGAGATTACAAAAGCCAGGGTAGAGGCATGGAACAGGCCTTTCCCTGTGAAACCTCATAGAACCTTCAAAGAAGAGCTTGTACATACATTGCAGACACCAGCCATATCAGCATCTTGATCATGAACTCCTAGCTTCCAGAACTGTAAGACAATTTGTGTTGCTTTAAAAAAAGAAAGAAGAGGCTGAACCAAAACTCTAGAACAATTGGAATTAATAGATATGAAGAAAACATATCCCAAAATCAATGAGTTATGTTCTTGTCAGCCCATAGGTCATCCTGCCAATTTCATCATATCCTAGGACACATATCTATTTTTCAACAGATTGAAAAGAATTGAAATTATACCTTGTATCTTTTCAGACCACAAATGACTCCTTCAACAAATACCTTCATCACCACACAAAGCCATAGAAATTAAACAACCTTATGAGGATTGATAGTTTGATGAGGAAGAGATTAAGAAGGAAATTATTAGATTTCTCAAACATAACACCAGTGAATCCACAAGCTACCCAAGCTTGTGGGATATTGCAAAAGCAGTCCTCATTAGATCCCCATAGCAGAAATACTGAAAGAGCACAAATCAGCAATCTAAGGACTCAACTCAAGTAAATGGAAAAGGAAAAGCACCCCAATCCCAAACCTAGCAGTAGAAAAGAAATACCAAAAATTAAGTCAGAAATAAATGAAACTGAATGCCAAAGAATCATTCAGAAAATTAAAGAAACAAAAAATTGGTTCTTTGAGAAGATGAACAAAATTTATATAACTTTGGCCAGACTAACTAGAAATAGATATGATCTCTAATAACTTCAATCAGAAATTTAAAAGGACAAATAACAACTGATAGCTCAGAAACACAAGACTGAGAACACACAACACATTTCTCATGACTACAGCAAACTCCATGCCCTGACATTTGACAGTCCAGAGTAAATGGATCAATACTTGGAATTACACAACTTCCCTAGAGGAAGCAATAGATCCCTTGAATACATGTATCTCAAACACTGAAAATGAAGAAACTATAAAAAAGCTCCTAACTAAAAAAATCCATGGGCCAGATGGCTTCATAGAAGAATTCTATTAAACCTTCAAAGAAGAGCTTGTACATACATTGCAGAACATATTCCAAAACATTCAGAAAGGAGGAACATTTTCCAGAATGTTCTATGAAACAAACATCACCTTGATATCAAAACCTGGAAAGGAACCAAATAAAAAAGAGAACTACAAACCTATTTCACTAATGAATATCAATGCAAAAGTACTCAAAATCCTAGCAAATAGATTACAGGTACACATTAAAAAATATGCTTTAAGACCTAGTAGGCTTTATCCCAAGGATGCAAGTTTGGTTTAAGATATGCAAATCCATCAGTGTAATTCACTATATAATAGAAGCAAAAACAAAGAACATATGGTCTTCTCAAGAGATGCAGGAAAAACATTTGACAAAATTCAGAATCCTTTTCTAACAGGAACAGTTAAGAAAATAGGCATAGAGGGCACATTTCTGAAACTGATTGAAGCCATCTATGACAAACCCATAGCCAATATTATACTAAATGGAGGAAAACAGAAAGTTTTTCCACTTAGAACTGGCACTGGACAAGGATGTCTTCTGTTACCACTACTATACAACATAGTTCTGGAAGTTCTAGGCAATGCAATTGGGGAAAGGAAAGATATCACAGGCATCTAAATGGGGGAAGAGCAGGTCAAACTCTCCCTCTTTGCCAATGATACAGTATTATACTAAGAAAACCCCTGAGACTCAACCACAAGTCTCCTAGAAGTGAACAGGAAAGATAGTAACATCTCAGAGTATGAAATCAATGTCCACAAATCAGTAGCCTTTGCATTTGCTATAACAGTCAAGATGACAAGCAAGTCAAAGACACAATACCCTTCACAGTAAGTTCAAAGAAAATGAAATGTCTGTCAATATACCTAACAAAGGAGGTTGACAATCTTTACAAAAAGTATTATGAAACCCTAAGAAAAGAAATAGCAGAAAACTTTAACAAATGGAAGAACATACCATACTCTCAGCTGGGAAGAATCAACATTTTTAAAATGTCTACACCACTGAAAGCAAACTACAGGTTTAATGCAATTCCCATTAAAATGCCAAACCATACTATTGAGAACTGGAAAATAAAGTGCTTTGTATTGAATGAAACTAGAAAAATCCTGTGTATCAAAAGCAATATTTAATAATAAAAACAAAGCCAGTGGCATCATTCCACCAGATTTCAGGTTATAGTGTAAGCCCACAGTGATCTGGCACATAAAAAGGGACATACACATATGGAACAGAAGATAAAGCCTAAAGATGAAGCTGGCCTCCTCAACACCATCTGATCTTTCATAAACCAAACAAAAGTATACACTGGGAGAAAAAAAAAAATCCCTGTTTTGTATGTGGTGCCACTGAATTGGATACCAAATGTAGAAGACTTAAACTGGATCCACACTTCTCACTATGGAAAAAATTGGACATGCAATGGATAAAAGATTTAAATCTAAGACATGAAACAATAAAAATCCTACAGGAAAGCATGGGAAAATCACTTGATTTTATAGACCAGGGGAAAGATTTTATGAAGAAGAATTCATTAGCAATCATAACAACAACAAAAGTAAATGAATGGGACTTAATTAAACTAAGAAGCTTCTGCACAGCTCAGGATACAACATTTAAAGCAAATAGACAATCTTCAGAATGGGAAAAGATATTTGCATGTCAGGAATTTGACAAAGACTCCCTAACTAGAATGTACAGAGAACTCAAATTAATCACCAAAAAAGAGCAAAAAAATCTCATCTACCACAGAGAAAGAGACATGAACAGAACCTTCTCTGAAGAAGACAGAAGAATGGCTAACAAACATATGAAAAAAATGCTCATCGTCGCTAATCATCAGAGAAATGCAAATCAAACCACCCTGAGATACCACCTGACTCCAGAGAGACCAGCCCACATCGCAAAGCACCTGAAAGCATCAGTTGCTGGTGAGGATATGGAGAGAAGGGAGCACTTTTACACTGATGGTGGGATTGCAAACTAATATAGCCTCTTTGGAAAGGAGTAAGGAGAATCCCCAAAGAACTCAAAACAGACCTTCCATTTGATCCCATAATCCCATTTCTAGGCATGTATGTAGAAGAAAAAAATCATTTTATCGTAAGGACATTTATACTAGATTGATTATCACAGCTCAACTTACAATCCCAAAGATGTAGAAACCACTGAAATGCCCACCAACCCAGGAATGGATTAAGAAACTCTGGTATATGTATACCATGGAATACTATTTAGCCATTAAAAAATGGAAACTTTAGATCTTCCTTATTGGCTTAGATGGACTTGAAACACATTCTTCTTAGGCAAGTATGACAAGAATGGAATAGGAAGTATCTAATGTACTCAATACTAATGTGAAGCCAGTAGACTATCTAATACGTGCCCACATAAGCAAAATACTTACTTTAATTCTAGTTGGGAGAGGGGAGTGTAGGGAGGAGGGAGCGCCATTTCTGTGCTCCTAAGTGGTGGGCATGATGTAAAGGGTAGGTATATGGCAAACCTCCTGGGTGTGGGACACAACTAGAGCAGGGACCATACCTAACAAAAGCAAACCTTGTAAACTAAGCAATTCTACTTTCATACTAATCTGAAATAAAAATAATAAAATTACAAAGAAAGAGTTTTGCATTTACTAAAATGCACTTAAGAAATCCTTCATAAGCATCATCAGTTTTTACACAAGCATCTTCTATGTGTTATTTGGGGGCTATTGCCGCAGTCACTGCTTCCCATTCTGATTTTCCAATGTTAGGAAGTGGACAAAAGACCTCTGCAAACAGGACACTGCAAGCCCTCATAGTGTTTTCCTTTCTCTCATTGCAGGTGGACTTCGGGGAAAATATCAACTGTACGTGTGCTCATATCAATCTCTTACTATGGATGAATCTAAGTAATACAAAATTGGGACTTGCTTGCTATTATCAGTAGAGCCTCCTGTTTCCAGCTGCCTGCTGGAGACAAGCATTGTGGGTGGAGCAAGTAACCGATGGTGCATTAAAGAACTGTGACCACGATTGTTGTCCCTAGAACACCTGAGTTATTAGATAGCAGGGATAGTGTGTGTGAGGGTTGGGAGGAATCTAGGGGTAAGTCCATATGAACCCAGTATTAATGTGGTTGTCTGAGTGTGTACATTCCTTGAAAACATTTGTACTTATAAGCACAGCTCAGTACAAGTGTCACTTTTCTTAAGAGAAAAATTCCATCACCAAATCCCTCTTTCCATAAATACACTCAGTTGTCCCTCAGCACAGGCACATCTGACATCTGGTTTACTGTTGTCACCCCTTCCATGGGAATGGTGCGGAGATTAATGGCTCAAGGTGTTGACCATAAAGAGGTACATGTGAACTCATTTCCAGTCACAATGTTGATGTTCTGGGACATTGAACTGAAATCAACATCCACTTGTAGGGTGGAACACTTACCTATAGGCAAAGGAATTCCAAGTGCCCACCTGGATGTGTTATAGTCCACAGACATCCCCAAACAGTGTCCCTCAATATAAGGTTGCTGGTGATCGCAATGTGCAGAGTGGCAAAAGGTACATTGAACAGCACAATTAGGCAGGATTATTAATGTGAAGCACACACAGAGAGATCTCAGGATTCCAATCAGCTGACAGACTCTGAGAACTGAGGGACCCACATAGAACCGTGTAGGTCAGCATCTGGTAATGCTGAGGTCATTCCTCAACACTTGGGTAAAGCAGAGAAGAAGAAGGGAGATATTGTTTTGTATTGAATAAACAATTATCACAAGCCTTAGAAATGCTCAAATCCAGCATTGCACAAACTTCTAGTTTACTTCTAAATGAGCACTCAGAGGACAACATGGTTGTCCACCTGGTGCCCAAAGGAGATTTCCTAGATGAACTGTCCTACAGAGCTGGTTAGAGAGTCAGGCCTCACCACACACTGATCCTCACACTGTACTGTCCCTCTGCCAGAGCCTGGTGTGAGCATGAGAAGCAACTCACCAATGGACACACACACCGTGTACTGATCAGAAGCTCCATAGGGAAAAGTGTCACAGGCTCAGTAGTAGTTATGTCTAAATGACAGAAGAATTCAACATTTTCCAATCTTTTTCATTTAATTATCTTTATTACAAAAGATTAGCAAAGAAATATCAGAATTAAACTCAGTCCCCTTGGAAAGATGACTTATAGCAAGCATAACGTCTTCTAGAAGAGCTGACCTAGACAGTAGCAGCCGAGGTAGTTTCTGGGGCAGAAAGGATCCTGGCAGATACCAGTAAGGTAGAGACATTTAACATGCCTTCCCCATGGGCAGGCGGATCCAGAGACCCTGTCATTGAACACACCGGGGACATTCCAGGGCATGTAGTTTTTAGATAGATTAATTGACATTTTTAGGTGGCCTTCAGTTAGACAGTAAAAACTCTGACTCTCATGTTGTCCTGGTCCTCTCACTGGTCTTTCCTCTCATCCCATTCCACATCAAGCAATGTCCACTAAATAACTCATGACCAACCCCTGCAAGACACTGACAGTCACTCTGTCTCCCAGATCCATCTGAGGACCCACAGGACAAGATCACTGGGACCAGGGCAGATAACAAAATTTCATCCACGATCAAGGTCAGGCTACCAGTCTTTGTCTGAAATGAAATATTGCTGTCTTGTTTTTTCCTTCCAATGAAAAAAAAAGTGCAAAAACATGAATATTTGTATAAATGTCACATATGTTTTCTGTGGTGGGTGAAATTTTGACTGAGACTGTTAATGGCTAAGATCTGGTTCAAGGATTCGAGACATCATTAAAAATTATAGCTTCAGTACAGACTGTATTGTAGTGAGACTCTTCCTTAGGAACATTATTCTCTCTTTGGAAAATGTTTCTGTAATTGCCAATCAAAATGGACTTCAGATAAACATCCTCCACAAAAACTGTGTGTCTTTGTGCAAGAAAGAGTTTGCTCTGTTCTTGCTTTCAGTTCCTTCACCTTCACCACTGTTTTCTGTTCAGTTGCTTAGTGTCACCAAGTGAAGAAAGCTCCTGTGCTCATAGGAAACAGAATAGCCTAAGGCTCATGCTAATTAATTTATTTTTTTCTGTAATTACAGGTGGCCTCAGGAGTCAGGAGACAGGGTAAGTATTCTGGGTACTCTCACTCACTGTAGAATAAGTTACATTTTAGAAAGTTTGAAGTGTCCATGTTTGTTTTCCAGTGGAGAGGAGGATCTGGGGTTGAAGATAGAAGCTTGTTTTCCAGCAAAGAATCTGTGCTGTCCCCATCCCCTGTGTTCCAGCTGCTCTGATCCTGCGTAAGGACTTTCTGCAGGCCCACACTCTTCCTCTCTGTTTAAAAGTGCATCCAAAAACATAGTAATAATAAAAGTGCATCCAAAAGTATAGAAGAGAGTGTGGAGAAAACTCTTAACCAATTTTATTTAAACAGATTTCATGAATAAGACCCCCATATATTAGCAGCAAGACTAATAATAAATAAATGAAACACAATCAAGGTAAAAATCTTCTGCACAGCTAAGGGTACTACAACTAAAGCAAACCGACAGCTTTCAGAAGGGGAGAAGGTATTTGCATACTATAAATCAGAGAAAGGGCTGATAACTAGACTCTACAGAGAACTTAAATTAATCCACAAGGAAAACACAAAGAAGAGCTCCGTTTATAAGTAGGCAAGAAAATTGAAAAGAAACTTGTTTTAAGACTGCAGAAGAATGGCCAACAAACACGTGAAAAAATGTTCATCGTCCCTAAGCGTTAGACAAATGTCCATCGAAACCACTCTGAGGTATCACTGAACTCCATTGAGATTAGCCCACATCAGAGAATCCCAAATCTGCAGATACTGGAGTGGATGTGAACAAAAGGGAACACTTCTGCACTGCTGGTAACATCCCAAATCAGTACAATCTGTATGGAAGGGAGGAAGTGTAGAGGATTCTCAAAGAATAAAAATTGACTTTCCATTTGATACTGCAATCCAAAGACTAGGTATCTACCCAGAAGAAAAAGTCATTTTACCACAAGGACATTCACACTAGAATGTTTATTGCACCTCAGTTCACAATTGCCAAGATATAGAAGCAACCCAAGTGCTCTTCTGCCCATGAATGGATTGATCAACTGTGGTATATACACCATGGACTATATAAGCCATAAGAAAAGATGGAGACTTTGCATCTTTTGTGTTTGCCTGGATGGAATTGAAACATATTTCTCTTAGTAAATTATCTCAAGGATGGAAAAAAAAATGTACTCACTACAAAGATGAAACCAATATATAAACAACTACATGTCCACATGAAAGAACAACACAAGTTTAGTCTAGTCAGGGAGGGGGGCAGATGGCAGAATCTCACCTAATGTGCACAATATGAGAGTGTTCAGAATGGCTCCTGAGTGAAGGGCTCAGCTATAATTTCAACTTTATCTCAGAAATTAAAACTATGTAGAGATTTGTACCCTCATACCAATCTAAAATAGAGAAAGAAAAGTGCACTCTCTGCAGGGAATCCCTCTGACCCTGGACACAGTCCTCACTGCTGTAGTATCCCAGGCCTCAGGGAGTGCCTGACCCTGACCCTGTGCCCCGGACATGCCTGGATCAGAGTAGCCAACTATTCTGCCAGGAGACACCACGATATCTTTGGATCTTTAAAGGTGTGCTATCCTGTGTGGTCAACAAGAGACAGTTGTGTCTGTGTGTGTTTTCATTGATTATAATGAATAAACTTAAACATTTACAATTTCTTTGTACTAACTACATTTCCAGTGCCCCACAGTGACGTAGCTATACTCTAAAGAGCAGTTCTGTCCTTGAAGCAGGCTTTCTGGGCAGCCTGGCACAGGGAGTGTTTGTTAAAGTCCTATGAGTCAGCGAGTGTGAATGAGAGAACTTCAGGATGATGAGATTGGAGTTATGAGATGTGATGAGAGAAGTGGAGCAAGATGGTGAACCAGGGAGGCCATCAGGCTGAGCTCCCCTAGAGCAACCTAGAAACGAGAGTTAGTCCGGTGGTTTAGCGTGGTGATTTTGCTTGGAGCTGTGGCTTGGAGTGTATTGTTAAGGCAGCCGGGTGCTGTACATGAACTGGAGCAGCTGGATGGAGATCTGACACTCTAGGCAAGTCTTGCGCAGGGACCCAATGGGAGCCCTGGTGGGAGCCCCAGTGGGAGCCACGGAGGTACAGGACGCAGTGTAGCCTTTTTTAACTTTTGGTTCTCAGAAAGTGGATTGCGTTCCATATACAGCAGCCAGATTTGAAGGCTGGCTGGAGTGGATTTGCCACCAGTTTGGCAGCAGAAGAGACAGCAAGTCTGGGAAGGTCCTGGTAGTGAGGCCTGGCCCCCTATAGGAACATAGAGACTTTAGTTCCACCTGCTAGGATCAGTTCCCTAGTAGTGATAGGTTCAGGGACTCTAGATGGTAGGCCACAGAAGTGAGTTGGTTCTATGGGCCAATAGACCTTTCTACCTCTAGCCCGGGGAAGATAGTATTAGCAAGACCACGCTGAAGAATTTTTTTATTTCATTTTCACTCTTTCTTAATTTTTCCGTAGTGTTTATTGTTTTTGCTCTTTTCCTTACCTTCCTAGTCTTGCCAGAGGAAAAGTCTGATCCCACTCAGGCAGGTAAGAACTGCCTGGTTTTGAGGAACCCTCCCAATCTAGTCCTCTCAAGACCCTTGAGTTACAAGCATGGCCTTAGCACCATCCTGATCAATATCATGTCTTATATCACAGGATATATCCTGTCCTCTTTCTCTCCTGTTCCTTAATATTTGTTTTCTTTTCATTCTTCTGTTATTCCTCCTTCCTTTTTTTCTTTTCTTCTTTCTTTCTTTATTCATTAAATCACAACTGTGTACATTAATGCATTTGTGGGGTATAATGTGCTGATTTTATATACAATTTGGAATGCTTACATCAAACTAGTTAACATAACTCCTCATTTATTGTATTAAGGCATTTATAATCTTCTCTTAATAGTTTTGACATATACCCTTGCATTGTGCACAAGAGGTGATTATTTCATTCTTTTTTAATCTTTCTTTCTTTTCCCCCTGTTTCTCCCTGCCTGCTCCTTACCTTTCTCTCCATTTTGGCCTTACACCAAGAGGTCTCTTCATCACATAAACTCTGAAATGAGGTAATTTGAGGCAAAGGAGGAACTGAGAAGGAAAAAGGATGTGCAAAAAGGTGAACAAGAAGAAATTACACATGAGGAGGAATGAAAAGAAAATTTTGGACACCATGAAAAAACAAAATAGAGTAACTCCTCCAAGGGACCATGAAGCAGCATTTACAGAAGACTCATGTTATCAGGAATTAATGGATATGACAGAAAGAGAATTTAAAATATGGATGATTAAGGAAAAAAAGGGAATGAATTTGAAAATAGACAGAACTAAAAGTCGAATGAGAGATATGTACAATATAGAAAAGAAATGGATGAGGTTAAGGAAATGAAAGAGACAATCAAGGAATGTAAAGAAGCAGTAGAAAGTATCAAAACTAGATTAGATCACAGAGAAGAGAGAACATCAGAGTTAGAAGATAAAATCTTTCATTTAACACAGGTAGTTAGTCAGAAGAGAGAGAAAGAAGAGCAGGCACTTAGAGAACTACGAGACTCCATGAAGCATTAAAACATACAGGTAATAGGAATCCCTGAAGGGGAAGAAGATTGTCCCAAAGGTATGGAAGCCCTACTGGAGATTATCAGAAATGAAAACTTCTCAAGTTTTACTAAAGATCCTGACACACTCCTTTCAGATAGATACTGAACCCTGGGTCAGCTCCACTCTAACAGAGCTTCTTCAAGAAACATTGTAATGAACTTGCCCAAAGTCAAGATGAAAGAGAAAATACTGCAGGCAGCTAGAAGTGAGTGCCAATTGATCTACAAGGGCAGAGCCATTAGGATGACAGAAGTCTGTTCAACTGAAACTTTGCAATCCAGAAGAGCATGGTTATCCACCTTCAACATCCTTAAACAAAATAATTTTCAAACCAGAATCCTCTATCTGCTAAAATTAGCTTAAAAATGGCTGAAGAAATCAAATCTTTTGTATATGAAAGCACTAAGGAAATTCACCACCACAAGACCAGCTCTAGAGGAAATGCTTAGACGCATTCTCAATACTGAACACCACAATAGACCATCACCAAAGCAAACACCTAGAAGCCAAAGGGCAGAGCTTAGCTTCTACAATAGCACAGAGAATAAAACTACACAACCAACTATCTCATAAGATGAATAGAATTCCACCACACCTATTGATACTATCAATAAATGTCAATGGATTGAATTCCCTAATGAAGAGGCACAGTCTGGCTGATTAGATTACAAACACAAGCCATCCATGTGCTGTCTCCAGGAGACACACCTAGTCTTGAAGGACAAATAAAGACTCAGGGATAATGATGGAAAATAGTGTTTCAAGGAAATGGAAATCAGAAGAAAGGGGCTGCAATCTTATTTTCAGATGCAAGCAGATTCAAAAAAACTTTAGTTAAGGAAGACAAAGATGGTCAAAGGAACAATATACCAAGAAAACATCTCAATTTTAAACATTTATGCTCATAACTTAAATGCTCCCAGATTTATGAAACAGACCTTGAGAGGTCTGAGCAATATGATATTCCATCATATGTTACTACTTGGGGACTTCAACAACCCTCTGACAGAACTGGACAGATCCTCTAAACAGAAAGTAAACAAGGACACAAAGGACTTAAACATCACCCTACATCAAATGGAATTAATAGAAACATGCAGAACACACCATCCCAAAGAAAAATAATATACTTTTTATCTTGAGTTCATGGTACATACTCTAAAATAGATCAAATCCTAGGATACAAATCAAACATCAGAAAAATTAAAGGAATAGAAATGATACCATGTCTCTTCTCAGACTACAAGACTATAAAGGTGAAGCTCAATTCCAACAAAAATGTGCATCCACACACAAAGTCGTGGAAACTAAACAACCTTAGGTTGAATGATAGTTGGGTTCAGGAAGAGATAAAAGAAGAATTTGTCAATTTCCTCAACCATAACAACAGTGAAGACACAAGTTACCAAAACCTGTGGGATACAGCAAAAGCAATCCTGAGAGGAAAATTTATTGCTCTAGATAGATGCCTACCATCGAAAAACAGACAGTGAGTGCATCAGCACACTCAGAAACCATCTTATGGGTTTGGAAAAAGAACAATCTAAGCCCTAAACTCAGTAGAAGTAAAGAAATAGCCAAAATTAAATCACAGATTAATAAAATTGAAAAGAAAAAAATGTTCAGAAAGTTAATGAAAAAGGGGTTGGTTTTTTGAAAAAGTAAATGAAATAGATAAACTTTTGGCCAGACTAACTAGAAACAGAAAAGGAAAATATCTAGTAACCTCAATCAGAAATGATAAAGGGGAAATAACAAGAGATGCCGTAGAGGCACAAGAAAGCATCTGTGAAAACTATAAGAAACTTAAGGAAATGGAGCAATATTTGGCATCGCACCCTCTCCCTACACTCAGCCAGGAGGAAATAGATCTCCTGAACATACCAATTTCAAGCATGATATCAAGGTAACAATAAAAAATATCTCAGCAAAAAAATGCCCTGGTCTGTATGGCTTCACACCAGAATTCTATCAAAACTTCAAAGAAGAGCCTATTCCTATATGCAGAAATTACTCCCAAAAATTGAGGAGAAAGGAATCTTCCCCACCATGTTCTATGAAGCAAACATCACCCTGATACCAAAACCAGGACCCAACCAAAAAGGAAAATTCAGATCAATTTCTGTAATGAATATAGATTCAAAAATTCTCAACAAAATCCTAGCCAATTCACTTCAGCTTCTCATCAAAAAAGTCATATATCATGATCAATAGGTTTCATCCCAGAGATGCAAGGCTGGTTTAATACATGCAAGTCCATAAAAGTAATTCACCATATCAACAGAAGCAAAAACAAACCCCATATGATCCGCTCAATAGATGCAAAAAAAAGCATTAAATAAAGTCTAGCATCCTTTTCCAATTAAAACACTGAAGAATACAGGCATTGGCAGTACATTTCAAAAGCTGATTAAATCCATCTACAACAAACCCACAACTAATATTTTACAGAATGGAGTAAAACTGAAAACTTTTCCACTTAGAACTAGAACCAGACAAGGTTGTCCTCTATCACCCCTACTATTCAACATAGTGCTAGAAGTTCTAGCCAATACAACCAGGCAAGAGAAGGAAATAAAGGGCATCCAAATGGAAGCAGAGGAGGTCAAATTCTCCCTCCTTGCTAATGATATGATCTTATACTTAGAGAACCCCAAAGACTCAGCCACAAAACTCCAGAAATGATAAAAAAAAAAAAAATACAGTAATGGCTTGGCACCCACAGCACAGTGCTTAAAGCACCAGTCATGTACACCAAGGCTGGCAGGTTCAAATCTGGCCTGGGCCAGCTAAACAATAATGACAACTGCAATAAAAAATAGCTGGACATTGTGATGGGCACCTGTAGTCCCAGCTATGTGGGAGGCTGAGGCAAGAGAATCGCTTAAGCCCGAAGAGTTTGAGGTTGCTGTGAGCTGTGTGCCATGACACTCTACTGAGGGGCACATAGTGAGACTCTGTCTCAAAAAAAAAAAATACAGTAATTTATCAGGACATAAAATAAATGTCCACAAGTCAGTAGCCTTTGTATATACCAATGACATCCAAGATGAGAAACTAATCAAGGAAACAATACCCTTCTTTGTAGCTGCAAAGAAAATGAAATACTAGGAAAACACCTCACAAAAGAGGTGAAGGCCCTTCATGATGAAAACTATGAATTCCTAAGAAAAGAAATAGCAGAAGATATTAACAAGTGGAAGAACATACCACGCTTATGGCTGAGAAGAATCAACATTGTCAAAATGTCTATAGCTCCCAAATCAATCTACAGATTCAATGCTATCCCTATTAAAATACCAATATCATACTTTCAAGACTTGGGAAAAAAAATTCTTCATTTTGTATGGAACCAGAAAAAAAAGTTTGTAGACAAGGCAATTCTTAATAATAAAAACAAAACCGGGGGTATCAGCCTACCAGATGTTAGGCTGTACTACAAGGACATAGTGATCAAAACAGCATGGTATTGGCACAAAAAGACATAGACATTTGGAACCGAATAGACAACCAGGAAATGAAACTAACATCTTACAGCCACGTAATGTTTGATAAACCAAACAAGAACATATACTGGGGGAACGAATCCCTATTCAATAAATGGTGGTGGGGGAACTGGATATCCACATGTAAAAGACTGAAACTTGACCTGAACCCTTTCTCCATTCACTAAAAATGATTCAAGATGGATAATAGACATGAATTTAAGGCACAAAATGATAAAAGTCCTCAAAGAAAGCATGGGGAAAACACTTGAAAATATCAGCCTGGAGAAAGACTTATGAAGAATTATGTGGCAACTGCAACCACAACACCATAAATAAACAAATGGGACTTAGTTAAACTGAAAATCTTCTGTACAGCTAAGGAGACAAGAATCAAAGCAAATAAACAACCTAGACAGTGGGAGAGGATATTTGCATATTTTGTGTCACACCAAAGCTTGATAATGAGAATCTACAGAGAACTCAAATTAATACACATAAAAGACCCAACAATCCTGTGTTACTGGGCAGGCAAGAGAGATGAATAGAACCTTCTCTAAGGAAGACAGACAAATGGCTAATAAACAGATGAAAACATGGCTCATTGTTCCTAATTATTAGAGAAATGCAAATCAAAACCACCCTGTGATATCATCTAACCTGAGAGAGAATGGCCCACATCACAAAATTTCAAAACTGCAGACACTGGCACGGATGTGGAGAGAAAGGAACACTTTTATCCTGCTGGCGAGACTGCAAACTAATACAACGTTTTTGGAAGGAAGTATGCAGAATCCTCAAACAAGTCAAACTAGACTTGTTGATCCTGCAATCCCATTACTGGGCATCCACCCAGAAGAAACAAATCCTAGGACACTCGCACTAGACTGTTTATCGCAGCTCAATTTATGATCACCAAAATGTGAAAACAGCCAAAATGCCCAGCAACCCAGGAATGGATTAACAAGCTGTGGTGTATGAATACCATGGAATATTATTCAGCCATTAAAAAAAATGGAGACTTTGTATTAACCTGGATTGAGATGGAACACGTTGTTCTTAGTGAAGCATCACATGCATGGAGAAGCAAGAATCCTCTGTACTCAATTCTGATGTTAGGACAATTAATGACTAATACACAGTGGGGGTGAAGGAAGGGGAGAGCAGAGACAGGGAAGGAGGGAGAGGGGTGTCACAGTGTGTGACACATCTTTTGGGGCAGGACACAGTTATAAGGGGGAATTTACCTAACAAATGGAATCAATGTAATCAACCTGGTTCTTTGTACTCTCAATGAATCTTCAACAATAAAAAAATTAAATAATATAAAAAGAGCTGTGATGATACAGTAAAAATGAGGAATTGAGAAGATATAAGGGGGTCCTCTCCCTTGATGGTTTGCAACTGTGAGCCGTGTCTTGTTGAAGACCTCTGACTCTGCAGAGCCCAGGGAGGGTCTGAGAACTCAGAGGAAAGGGCAGAGTCACCGTGTGTGATCCGGCTGACCTCACCTGTAGTAGGAGGGATGGGAGAGTCATTCCCTTGGGTAACCTCCTGGCTCCTGTTTGTGTCTCTGCAGAGTGGACATATGACATCATATATCCCTCCAGTGATGAGGAGGAAGACCCTGCAGGTAGGGGCAATGTCTGAGTCAGGTCGCCAGGAAAAGGGGGTCCTGGGAGGGGCTGGGTCACTCCTGTTGCTTTGGACACTGAGGCAGGGGCGTGAAATCCTAAGGGAAACACATGTGATCTTTTCACATTGTAATGACAGGAGAATAAGAACTAGTGTGTCTATTGGCATGCTGATTGTGGCTTCTTTTCTTGCTTTATTGGTAAATGATAATCTTTCCTATCAGACTGCTTTTCTCATCTGCCTCTTCCAAACACGACAGCCTTCAGCTTTCATTGGTTCACAGCACTTGGGAGGTGTGCACGAGGGATTTTGGCTTGAATGGTTGATGTTGACCCACACTGCAGAACACCTCCCAGGAAGCACCTCCCTCCCCAGCACTAGCTGAGCCTGGAGCCAGGGAGGGAGGGAAACAGGAGGCAGTGCCAGGCATAGGGGACCATGGGGACAGTAGCTGCTTTGGAGGGACAGGATGGCACAGGTGTCCCCTCCTGGTTATACTTACAGAATTTTAACTGGTTAAGGGGCCCTCGAGATCCACAGGCCATTTCTCACTGCAGCGGTGAAGTTAAGAGTCTCTGAGACAAGTCTGCAGAGGCAGGGAAGACTTGACTTCTGTCATTGGCTATAAAATACCAGTATTAGCAGGATCCACTTCTTACCTGAAAGCTAACTCTTATTTTTTCTTTTCCCAAGGCCACCAGATCGTCGTTATTGCCCTGGTCCATGCAGAGGCAGGGTCCTCAGATGAGGAGGAGGAGAGCAACATGACTAGTAATCTATTTCCTATTTGCACCTCTTTTGTATTCTATTTCCCATACACCAGCTCTTCCTGGTGGCTCTTCCCCACTGTAGCTTTCCCTTTCTGACTCCCAGAAGGAACTGATCTCAAGAAAGTACAGCTGTGGAAGTGAATTAGAGGCTTCTAATTTTTGGTTCCAGGGAAATGAATCACAGAGATCTAGAGAGGTGGTAGTGAAGCATGGGACATCAGCGACATTCAGTTTAACTTTATCTTTGCCTAGATACAAAACAAGGTTATTTTCTTTAAATTAATCAATTAATATTGATACACACAATAGTTTTAAAATATTCGTGGCTTGCCTAGTGATGTTTGGATAAATTTAATATACAGTCATCTGATTGACATAATTAGCATATCCATCATCTCAAAGTTGTATCGTTTCCTCGTGTTTGGAACATTCACTAGTTGCCTTCTACCTGTTTGAAATTAACATTTTGGGGCAGCACCTGTGGCTCAAAGGAGTAGGGCGCTGGCCCCATATGCTGGAGGTGGTGGGTTCAAACCCAGCCCTGGCCAAAAACTGCAAAAAAAGAAATTAACATTTTGCTTGTAACTCCACTTATCCTACAGTGCTATAGAACACAGTTGATTCCTTTTATTTAGTTCTAACTTTGTATCCTACAGTAAATCTCACCCTATCCCTCCCTCTCCCTACCTTTGGGAGCCTCTAGCTTCCTCTGTTCTACTTTTAACTCCTCTGTGATCAGCTTTTTCTAGATTCTATATATGAGTGAGAATATGCCATGTATGTCAGTTCCTAGCTCATTTCACTTTACACAGTGTCATCCATTTCCATCCATGTTGCTGGAAAATCACAGTTTGTTTTCTTTTTGGATGGCTGAATACTCTTCATTGTTTATATGCACCATATTATCATCTTTCTTTTTAACCTTGTAAAATTTATTTTCCTTCTCTGAGAACTCATTGTAGTTACACTCAGTATTATAGTTTTTGCTAATTACTTTTTGGTTTTAATTATAAAGGGTATATAAAATTTCTACATATGTGGTGCTTTGATACAGGCATGCAGTGTGGAATCATCAAATCAGGTAATGGGTGTTTTCATCACCTCAGGCATTTACTATTTCTTCACGTCATTAACATTCCAATTTTACTTTTTATTGATTTTTAAGTATGCCCTACCCTATTGTTGAAGGTAGTCATTGTGTTGTGCTATCAAATGCCGTTCATTTTACCTAACTTCCTACCTATACTTTTGCACCCATTAATTATTAGCACTTTGTCCCTCCACCTCCCTGGTACCCTTCCCAGCTTCTGGTAACTGTAGTTCTACTTTGTCTTCATGAAATCTTTTTACTTTAGACAACTATTTTAAACTGCACACAGAATTTATGAACACTCTGTATTTAGTTCGCACATCTGAGTGAAAACATGTGAGGTTTGTCTTTATTTATTTCGCTTCGTGAACTGGTCTCCTGTTTCAGACATGTTTCTACAAATGGCAGGATTTCCTGAAGGATATTCTATGTAAATATGAACCACTATTTCCTTATCCATTCATCCATCCAATGGTATTCAGTATGGTTCCAAATCTTGGCTGTTGTGAGTAGTGATGCAATAAACATGGGAGTGCGGGAAACTTTTTGATATATGTGAGTCCTCTCCTTTGTATACATGCCCATCAGTGGGATTGCTGGGTCAAACTTTAGTTCTATGTTTAGTATTTTGAAAAATGTCCATATTGTCCTCCACAGCTGTTGCCTTAATTTACATCCACACTAATGGTGTATGAGTGTTCTCCTTTCTCTTCATTCTCACTAGCAATCATTACTGTCAATCTTTTTGATAACACAAAATCTTCAACTACCTATCTCACCAAAGGCATTTTAACTTTTGGGAGATGAGTAGTTGTAGATATGATCTGCATTTCCCTGATGACTCATCATTTTGAGTGTTTTATCATATTCCTATTGGCCATTTGCACTTCTTCTTTTGTGACATGTCTATTCAGATGTTTTGCCCATTTTTTTTTAATTGTTGGGGGTACAAACAGCCAGGGTTATACTGCTTGCATTTGCTGGGTAAAGTCCCTCTAATAATAGTGTGCCATTCCCAAGGGTTGTGTCAAACACCTTGGCCCCACATCCCCCTCCCTACTTCCCTCCGCTCCCCTATTCCCTTCCCACATCATATACTAGCATCAATTGTCCTCATACCAGAATTGAGTGCATTGGATTCTTGCCTCTCCATTCTTGTGATGTTTTACTAATGTTTATTTCACCTTCATCCAAATTAATACAATAGATGTAAAGTCACCATCCTTGTTAGAGGCTGAATAGTATTCCATGGTATGCATATACCACTGCTTGTTAATCAGTTCCTGGATTGCTGGGCATTTAGGTTGTTTCCACATTTTGGCAATAGTAAATTAAGCTGAAATAAACAGTCTAGCACCAATGTCCTTATGAAAAAAAAACTTTTTTTTTCTTTTTGGGTATATGTCCAGTAATGGGATTGCAGGATCAAATGGGAGGTGTAGTTTAAGTTCTTTGAGAATTCTCCATACTTCTTTCCAAAAGTGTTGTATTAGTTTTCAGTCTCACCAGTACTGTAAAAGTGTTCCCTTCACTCCATATCCATTACAGCATCTGTAGATTTGAGTCTTTGTGACGTGGGCCATGCTCACTGGGCTTAGGTCATATCTCAGGGTGGTTTTGATTTGCATTTCTCTGATAATTAGGAATGATTAACATATTAGCCAATCATCTGTCTTCTTTGTAGAAGGCTCTATTCATCTCACTTGCCCATTGATATAAAAGATTATTGTCTCTTTGTTGCTTAATTGGAGTTCTCTGTAGATTCTGGTTATCAAGCTTATGTCCAATAGATAATCTGCAAATATCTTTTCCCATTCTGATGGTTGTCTATTTGCTTTTATTGTCTCCTTAGCTGTACAGAATCTATTCTGTTTAATTAAGTCCCATTTGTTTATTTTTGTTGTTGCAATTGCCACGGAAGTCTTCTTCATTTTAAAGTCTTTCCCCAGGCTGATATCTTCAAGTGTTTTCCCCACATTTTCTTTGAGTAGTTTTACTGATTCGTGCCTTAGATTTAAATCTTTTAGCCATCTTAAATCAATTTTAATGAGTGGGGAATGGTTCGGGTCCAGTTTCAGTCTTTTACATGTGGTCATCCAGTTCTCTTAGCATTTGTTGAATAAGATTATTTTCCCTAGTGAATGTTCTGGTTTGGTTTATCAAAGATCAGGTGGTTATAAGATGTTAGTTTCATCTCTTGGTTTTCTATTCAGTTCCGGATGTGTATATCTCTATTTTTTGTGTCACCACCATGTTGTTTTGATCACTATGGCCGTGTGGTACAGCCTAAACTCTGGTAGGCTAATG
Source organism: Perodicticus potto (assembly GCA_963574655.1). Classification (NCBI taxonomy): domain Eukaryota; kingdom Metazoa; phylum Chordata; class Mammalia; order Primates; family Lorisidae; genus Perodicticus; species Perodicticus potto. The sequence continues at coordinate 28,628 of CAUYRH010034202.1, forward strand.
TCCCCAGCCTTGTTTTTATTGGTAAGCATTGCCTAGTTATACAAGGATTTTTTCTGGTTCCATGCAAAATGAAGAATTATATTTTCCAAATCTTGAAAGTATGATCTTGGTATTTTTAATGACTATTACATTAAATCTGTAGATTGCTTTGGGAAGTAAACAATGCCACAATGCCTGGCTATTTTCATTTTTTCATCAGTCCTGGGCCAGGTTCAAACCCACCAGCCCCCAGTGTATGTGGCCAGTGCCCTAACCACTGAGCTACAGGTGCCAAGCCAGGATGTTGAATTTTATTGAATGCTTTTTCTGCATCTCTTGAGAGGAACATATGGTCTTTGGCTTTGCTTCTATTGAATTTGATTATGTTTATGGACTTGTGTATGTGTATTTTTAACAATATTGATTCTTCCCAGCCATGAGCATGGTATATTCTTCCATTTGTTAATGTCTTCTGCTATTTCTATTCTTAGGGTTTCATATTTTTTCTTTATAGAGGTCCATCACCTCTTTTGTTAGGTATATTCCTAGCCATATCATTTTCTTTCAGTACTGAGAAGAGAATTGTGTCCTTGATTAACTTTTCATTTTGACTGTTATTGGCATATACAAAGGCTACTGATTTGTGGACATTGATTTCATATTCTGAGACTTTACTGTATTTTATGATCACTTCTAGGAGCCTTGTGGTTGATTCTTTGGGGTTCCCTAATTATGAGATCATATCTTTGGCAAAGAGGTAGAGTTTGACCTCTTCTTCCCCTGTTTGGATGCCCTTTGTTTCTTTCTCTTTCCTGATTGTATTGGCTAGAACTTCCAGCACTATGTTGAACAGTAGTGTGATAGACAACAATCTTGTCTCTTTCCAGTTCTGAGTGGAAAACCTTTCAGTTTTACTCCATTCAGTATAATATTAGTTGTAGGTCTGTCATAGATAGCTTTGGTCAGTTTAATAAATGTGCCGCCATTGACAATATTCTTCAGAGTTCTAATTAGAAAAGGATTTTGAATTTTGTTGTTGTTGTTGAGACAGAGTCTCACTATGTCACCCTCAGTAGAGTGCCATGGCATCATAGCTCACAGCAACCTAAAATTCTTGGGCTCAGCTCATTCTCTTCTCTCAGCCTCCCGAGTAGCTGAGGACAGGTGCCTGCCACCATGCTTGGCTATTTTCATTTTTTCATCAGTCCTGGGCCAGGTTCGAACCCACTGGCTCCAGTGTATGTGCCCAATTCCCTAACCACTGAGCTACAGGTGCCAAGCCAGGATGTTGAATTTTACTGAATGCTTTTTCTGCATCTCTTGAGAGGATCATATGATCTTTGCTTTGGCTTCTATTGATATATGGTGAATTATTATTATTATTATTATTATTATTATTATTTGCTTTTTTTTTGGCTGGGGCTGAGTTTGAACCCACCGCCTCTGGCATATGGGCTGGTGCCCTACTTCTTTGAGCCACAGGTGCCACCCTATGGTGGATTATTTTTATGGACTTGTGCATGTTAAATCAGCCTTGCATCCCTAGGATGAAACCTACTTGATTGTGATACATGAATTTTTAAATGATAAGCTGTAATCTATTGGCTAGGATTTTATTGAGGATTTTTGCATCTATATTCATTACAGAAATTGGTCTGTAGTTCTCCATTTTGCTTGGGTCTTTTCCAGGTTTTGGTATCAGGTGATGTTTGCTTCATAGAATGTGTTGGGAAAGATTCTTTCCTTCTCTATTTTTTGGAATATTTTCTGTTGTATGGGCTTAAGCTTTTCTGTGGGGGTATGGTAGAATTCTGCTGTGAAGCCATCTGGACCAGAGAATTTGTTTTGTTAGGAGAGTTTTTATTGTTTCTTTCATCTCAATATTTGAAATTGACCTGTTCAAGAGATCTATTTCTTCTTGACTAAGTCTAGGGAGAGGGTATGAATCTATGTATTCATCCATTTCTTCCACATAGTGAAATTTCTAGGGCACAGAGTTTCCTGTACTATTCAGAGATAATCTCTTGTATCTCTGTGACATCGTTATTTCCTCTCCATCGATTTTGATATAGGTTACTAGAGGTTTCCTTTTTTTGTTTCTAGTTAGTCTGGCTAAGGATGTAGATATTTCATTTACTTTTTTTCAAAAAAAAAACGAAAACTTTTTTTTTATTTTTACTAATTTTCTGAATGTTCTTTTGTTTTCAATATTTTTAGTCTCTGATTTAATTTTAGCCATTTCTTTTATTCTGCTGGGTTTAGGGTTAGATTGCTATTCTATTTCAAATTCCATAGGATGGTTTGTGAGTATGCTGATGTGTTCATTTTATGTTTTTTGAATAAAGACATATAAAGCTATAAATATTCCTCTCAGGACTGCTTTTGCTGTATCCCACAGGTTTCGGTAACTTGTGTCTTCACTGTTGTTATGTTTGAGGAAATTAACAAATGCTTCTTTTATCTCTTCCTGAATCCAACTATCTTTCAGCATAAGGTTGTTTAATTTCCAAATCTTTGTGTGAGATGACTTTTTTTTCTTTTTTGGAGTTGAGCTTCACCTTTATAGCCTTGTGGTCTGAGAAGCAACATGCTATAATTTCTATTCCTTTAATTTTTCTGTGGTTTGATTTGTATCCTGGCATGGGATCTATTTTGGAGTATGTGCCATGAGCTGTCAAGAAAAAAGTATATTCTTTTGCGTTGGGATGGTGTGTTCTACATATGTCTATTTATCCTATTTTTTCTAGGGTCACGTTTAAGTCCTTTGTATCCTTGTTCAGTTTCTGTTTAGAGGTTCTGTCCAGTTTAGACAAAGGGGTGTTGAAGTCCCCAACTATTATGATGTTTTGGGATATCATATTGCTCAGACATCTCAAGGTCTGTTTCATAAACCTGGGTGCATTTAAGTTAGGTGCATAAATGTTTAAAATTGAGAAGTCTTCTTGTTGTATTGTTCTGTTATCAAGTATGAAGTGACCATCTTTGTCTTTCTTAACTAAAGTTGCTTTGAATCTGCTTGTATCTGAGCACATATTGCAATCCCTCCTTTGTTCTGATTTCCATTTACTTGATGCTCTGTTTTCCATCCTTTAACCCTGAGCCTTGATTTCTCCTTCAGGGCTAGGTGTGTATCCTGGCACATGGATGGCTTGTGTTTTTTTATCCAATCAGTCAGACTGTGCCTTTTCAGTGGGGAATTCAATCCATTGACATTTATTGAGAGTATCTAAAGTGTGGGGCAATTCTATTCATCTTACTATGAGATAGTCTATTGTGTAGCTTTATCCTTGGCACCCTTGTGGAAGCTAAACTCTGACCTTCAGCTTCTAGGTGTTTACTTGGTGGTGGTCCATTCTGGTATTTAGTATTGAGAAAAGGTCTTAGTACTTCCTGTGGAGCTGGTCTTGTTGTGGTGAATTTCCTTAGTGCTTGAATATCTGCAAAAGATTTGATTTCTCCATCAGTTGTGAAGCTAAGTTTAGAAGGATGCATGGTTCGGGGTTAACACTTATTTTGTTTAAGGATGTTGAAGGTAAATGACCATGTTCTTCTGGTTTGGAAAACTTCAGTTGAAAAATCTGCTGTCATCCTAATGGTTCTGTCCCCTATAGGTTAATTGGCACTTACTCCTAGCTGCTTGAAGAATTTTCTTCTTCATCTTGACTTTGGACATGGTCATTACAATGTGTCTTGGAGAGCCTCTGTTAGTTGAAGAGACCCAGCATTTAATATCATTCTCAAAGGAGTGTGTCAATATCTTTAATAGAATTAAGAAGTTTTTATTTACGATGGTCTCCAGTAGGGCTTCCATATCTTTGGGACAATCTTCTTCCCCTTCCGGGATTCCTATTATCCATATGTTTGAATGATTCATGGAGTCTCATACTTCTCTAAGTACATGCTCTGCTTTCTCTCCCTTCTTTTCTGACTCTGTAACTACCTGTGTTAACTCAAAGATTTTATACTCTAACTTTGATGTTATTTCTTCTCCATGGTCTAATCTATTTTTGATACTTTCTCCTGTGTAGCAACCCATATAGCCTATGGCTAGTAGAAGTGAGAGTTATAAGAAATACCTATATAGCTCAATAATGGAGCACCTTGGTGAAAAGAGCATGGAGAGGGATTTAGTTCTCCTAACAAGCATGAGAGCTCATGAGATGAGAGCATTGGTGAATTGGCAATCACCTGTGGTGATGAGAGGCATGAGATCAGCCTTATATTAGGCTGGAGGGGAAGGCAGTTGGGAGCATGTGCATTCTATTACAGACCACTTACTCTATCTCCTCTTCTGCCTGCAGAATGCCAGCATGACATCTCTCTGCTGAAGATTACCAAGCTCTACTAAAGACTAACATCTATCTATTCTAAGACTGTTTTACTCTCTCAAAGACTCTCTCTCTCTTGCTAAAGTAGATAGCCCTCAGGCACCTAAGAGAAATTGTTCCTGAGCGAGGTAGCTTAGTGGTCAACATGGAACTTAGTTAAGCTTAGCCCAAGACCTGACCAGTCCTGGGCCCTGACACTCCTGTATCTTTATATTCCCTGATTGTATCTTTCATCTCGTTAGGCTCATCCATGTCTATTCTACATTCTTCATATCTCTCATCTGACTTTTGGTTCTTTCTATTTTCTCTTCCATTCCCTTTATTGACTTAATAATACACACCCCAAATTCCCTTTCTGTCAGATCTATTAATTCTTTATAGGATGAATCTCCTGTCAAAACTACTTCGTGGTTCCTTGGAGGAGATGCTCTAATTTGGTTTTTCATTGTGTCTGAATTTTTTGTTGGTTCCTCTGCATGTGTACTTTCTTCTTGCTCACCTCTTTGTGCACATTATTCCTTCTCAGTTCCTCCTTTGTTTCCAATTACCTTGTCTCAGACTTTATGTGATGAAGAGACCTCTTGGTGTGAGGTCAAAATGAGGAGAAAGGTAAAGAGCAGACTAGGATAAATAGGAGGAAAAGAATAAAAGAGTAACAAATAAAGAAATAGAAAAAGAAAGGAAAAATAAAAAGGGGGAAGGGTAGCAACAAAAAAAATAAATTTGGATAACAGGAGAGAAGGAGGTCAGGAAAATAGGCTGAATGTGATGAAAGAAATGGTGTTGATCAGCATGGTGCTAACTCCACAAACACAAGGGTTTTGAGGGGGCTGGACTAGGAAGGTTCCTTGAAATCAGGCAATGTTTACCAGCCTGAGCAGAGCCAGTCTCTTCCACTGCCAAAACTAGGAAGGGAAGGAAAACAGCGAAAACCAAAAAGCACCAAGGAATATTAAGTATGAAAGAAAAGAAAATAGAAAAATTCTTCAGTTTGGTCTTGCCAGTACTATCTTCCTAGGGCCTGATGTAGAAATTTCTCTTAGCCCCCTTTAACCAGATCATTGCTGTGGCCTACCTGCCAGACTACAGTTGTGTCCTTGCCAGCTCTCAGCATTAAGAAAAGATATAATAATAAGAATAGATAACAGAAATTAAAAATACTGTTGTATCTAATAGTGGAGAGAGAGGGAAGTGGAGTAAAGAAAGAAATGAGAAAGACAAGAAAGGAGAGGATATTTTAGCAGTTGCAAAGGTGATTAGTGTGGGAGAGATGAGAAAGGTAGAGAGTGTCTGTGAAAAGAGAATTTTCGGGAGTGCAATAGAGTGAGAGAATAAATGAGTCTAAAATACTGTAACTCAAAAGTACAAGAGCCCTTCTTTTTTTTTTTTTGACAGAGTCTCACTATGTCTCCTTCAGTAGAGTGCTGTGGCTTCACAGCTCACAGCAACTTCAAACTCCTGGGCTTCAGTGATTCTCTCTCTCTCTTTTTTTTATTAAATCATAGCTGTGTACATTAGTGCAATCAAGGGGTACAATGTGCTGGTTTCATATGCAATCTGAAATTTTTTCATCAAACTGTTTAGCATACCCTTCATGGCATTTTCTTAGTTACTGTATGAAGACATTTGTATTCTGCATTTAGTAAGTTTCATCTGTACCCTTCTAAGATGCACCATAGGTGTGGCCCCACCAATTACCCTCCCTCCACCTCCACCTCCCCCCTCCCCTCCCTTCCCATATTCTTGTGCTATAGTTGGATTATAGCCTTCATGTGAAACCTTTAAATTAAGCTTCATAGTAGGGCTGAGTACATTGGATACTTTTTCTTCCATTCTTGAGATACTTTGCTAAGAAGAATATGTTCCAGCTCCATCCATGTAAACATGAAAAAGGTAAAGTCTCCATATTTCTTCAAGGCGGCATAGTATTCCATTGTATACATGTACTACAATTTATTAATTCATTTGTGGGTTGATGGGGACTTGGGCTTCTTCCATGACTTAGCAATTATGAATTGAGCTGCAATAAACATTCTGGTACAGATGTCTTTGTTATAATGTGATTTTTGGTCTTCTGGATATATGCCTAG
>CAUYRH010034207.1:0-27489 GCA_963574655.1 Perodicticus potto
GAGGGGAGGAGAGGAAAGGAAGAAAGGAAGAAAGGAAATCTGCTGAGAAATGACCTCTAGACCTCAGGGACTTTGTCAAGACCACATGGGGTGGAGAGGGGCGGCGATGGCTGATTGCAGCAGCGCGGGGGCGAGTGGAGAGAAGAGAGGAAGCTGGCACTGTAGGTTGTAGGCAGCTCTTTCAGAAAGACTAAGAATGAGAGCAAGACAGAGGGAGGGAGAGGAAGGGTCTTCTCCCGCAGTAGCATGGAGGGGAGGCAGGCAGAGGCTGTGCTGTAACATGGGGGAACCTGGACAGGCTTCAGTGCTAGCTGGACGGAGCCAGCAGATACTTCGGAGATTCCCTGGAGGAAAAGATCCATTTATCCAGAGGGTCAGGGGATCATTGAGCTGAACAGGATGTTCTGCTTCCTGGAAAAGACCCCTGCTCCCTTAGAGGGGGACAGAGGAAGGAAATTAGCACTTATTGAGACTCCCCTGGGGGCCAGGTGCCAAGCTCCTTTGCTCTACAAAGCATTTTCCAGAAGAGTGGTCACTAACCCACAGTCATGTGGCCTCCACCAGCTCATTCATTCCTTCGGCAGACACTAGTTCAACCCCGTGGCCAGGCATCACACTCAGTGGGGTGGCGGGGGTGGCCCCAACCTCCTGCTAGCTACTTGTGAATCCATTTCTTCGTCTATAAAATGGGGAAGCGCTGATCCCTAAGTAGCTTGATTATGAAAATTAAGTGAGATGTGTGCATGGGCCTCCCATATCGCCCTGCCCACTGGAGCTACCTGTGGGAACCTGGCATGTACACTGATGGTTTCCTGTGTCTGTCTGCCAGGCACTCAGCCTACCCAGGAGGGAGTTCCTGGCCTCATCCAATGAGGGAGTAAGGTCACTGGTGGGTAACTGTCCCCGTCCTCTTGTCCCTCGGTGTGGTCTCCAAGGTGTGCTCTACGGCCTATTGGCAGAGCCCCAATGGGGGGCCAAGCTCCAGGGCACCCCTCACACCCTCTCTTGTCTTTCCTCTTCATTTCCCTCACTATGCTTCCCTGAATCACCTTCCACGTAAGCTTCTGGCCCCTGAATCTTTCGCTCAGTGGGAAATCTAGCCTAATGTGATGGTGTTTTATAGCCAGACATTCAGCAAATCTGTCTACACAATGACTCATTTTCATTTTTATGGAACTGAACACGTCCAGAGCACAGTTGCAGCTCCAGGTGAATCACTGCCAGCCTGTCGGCATCACCGGGTTTGTGCCTGTGGCCTTTGCAGAGGGAGAGGAGTTAGGGCCATGGGGTAGAGACCGCTTACTGCTGACTGCGAGGGCCACCTCTGCCATACACGTGGCACCGTACAGTTCACAGGCTGTGTTCCAGGGTCTGCATTCCATTCTCCATCCCATTGTTACAGATCTTATGCCACAACTCATCTTACTGAGCTTCAAGCCAAAATGCTATGTTTGTTGCAAACACACCCTACCACACCTCCCCCTTCCTCCAGTGGTCAGCCAGGGCGAAGGTGAAGTTCCCATGTCCAGGCAGAGCAGCTGATGCAGGCGCACCTGCCCTCTGAGCCGGTGTGTGCAGTCCACCATCTGGTGTGTGGACCCACCTGGGCAGTTTTTTTTCTTTTGAGACAGAGCTGTGGCATCATAGCTCAAACTCTAGGGCTCAAGAGATCCTCTTGCTTCAGCCTCCCAGGTAGTTTAACTACAGGCACGTGCCACTATGCCCAGCTATTTTTAGGAGAGCCAGGGTCTCTCTCTTGCTCAGGCTGGTCTCAAACTCCCGAACTTAAACAATCCACCCACCTCTGCCTCCCAGAGTGCTAGGATTACAGGCATGAGCCACCATGCCTATCCTGGCCATGGTTCTAAGTGCTAAGATCTGGGATCTGGTCATTCAAGGCTGTCACTCCACCCCAGTACAAGCTACTGTGCTCTGTCAGCATCAAGAGCAAGGGGCAGGACAATGGGGTGGTCTCCACTCACAGCCGGTGGGACCTGGACGCAGATACCTCCACCACCTCCCACTACGCAAACTCTTCCAAGTGCACGGCATCTAGTTGGAGTGTGCCCTGTGGAATGAAGTATCTCGGACCAGTGTGGGACCCATGTGGGTGCTTGGCAGTGAAAGCTCAGCCTCCAGCCCACCAGCTAGTGACCACCTGTGAAAGCAGCACTGCCTGGGCAAGGCCGGCAGCTTTCGTGACTCATGGTCAGTTAAAAGAGTGAGGTGCCTCTACATTTACCCCTCCTCAGGCACCCAGACCACACACACTGCTGCGTTCCTTTGCCTCTGGCTGGAATTATGTCAACCACGTGCAGCTCCCAGCTGGATGTACAGATCAGAAGCTCTGAGGGGCAGCTATCTATGTCTTTGATTAATAAAAAATGGGAGATAAATGAATAATGACTTAAAACACGCAATTTGGGATCAAAATCTCCCCAAGCGTGGGAAAAATGATAAAAAGGGGAGTTCTTGATAATGCAAAGTCTGGGGACAAATGCTGTCCTAAGTTGGTTGGGGGTTGAGCACTGCTGGGGAGGGCCACCAGGAAGAGGAAAGAGAAGGAGGGACCTGGGTCTCACGCCCACTCCAAGCTGGGTGCTGTGCTTGGAGTCTACACGTTTCCCCTGTGCTCACACAGCCCTGGGAGACACTGTTATCATCTCCACTTCATAGATGAGAAACTGAGACTCCCAAGTTGCCAGGCACTAGTCACAGAATCAGTGAGAGATTTGAACGTAGGTCTGCTTCATTTACAAAGAAAAACAAAGGCGGGACATAGAGGCTCACACCTATAATCCTAACACTCTGAGAGGCCAAGGCCTGAGGTGGAAGGGTCACTTGAGCTCAGGAGTTAGAGGACAGCCTGAGCAAGAGTGAGACCTGTCTCTACTCAAAATAGAAAAATTAGCTGGGTATGTTGTGGCAGGTGCCTGTAGTCCCAGCTACTTGGGAGGCTGAGGCAGGACGATAGCTCAATCCCAGGAGTTTGAGGTTGCTGGGAGCTAGGTTGAGGCCACAGCAGTCTAGCCTAGGCAACAGAGACTCTGTTTCAAAAATAAATAAATAAATAAATAAATAAATAAATAAATAAATAAATAAATAAATAAAAGAGTCTAACTCTGGTATCTAGCAAGTCACTCTGATTTGAATTTATAAGGAAAAGAAGAGGGACAGCAGACTGGACAGCATGTTGGCTCAGAGTATCTGGAGTGACCCACACCATTTACTTCTGTGCCTCCCACACCTAGGACAGGGCCTGGCGCACAGTAGGTGCTCACAAATAGTCTTCCACGAGTGACTGAGAAGCTTGGAGGCACAAAGGCCTATTCTGACGTGGGAGAAAGGGCGCAAATGTTTTGAAGCCCTCATTTCTGAAAAGCATTGAACAAGCACATTTGATACACAGGGTGGCCATAAAGTTTGTGTGTGATTGCACACCATTTTAAATTGCACACGAGTTTTATGGCCACCCTCTATATTTTCAAAAATCTTTTATTATGATCTATTTCAAACACACAAAAAGATAGAAAAATAATATAGCAGACATCAGGGAACCCATAAACCGGATTTACCAGATATTCGTATTTTGCCATGTTAATTTCAAACATTTTTTAAATGAAATACAATGGTAGATGTGGCTAAAAGCCCCTCAGCCCCATCCCCTTCCCTTCCATCTGTCACCACAGGTCACCACTCTCCTTAAAGTTGGTGTATCTTCTCCTGAGGCATTTTTTGGGGTTTTTATAATCTCTAAATACAGGGATCTCACTGCACCTATCCTGTACAATGTGCATTTCACTCAATCATTCTGGTTTTAGTGTTGGATTTAGTCTATGTTGGTACGTGTAGACCCAGTTCATTCATTTCCACTGCTGTGGGTTTTCCCTGTGGGGACACAGAACCATGTGTTTCTCTATCCTCTTTCTGATGGACATACAAGCAGTTTTTATTCTTTGCTATTTCAAATAGTGCAGCAATAAAAATCTTTATACACATCTCTGGGTGCACTCAGGTGTGCACATACAACCTTTACAAAGATTACAACAGTTGGAATTTGTCTACCCCTCCACAACCTTGGAGAAATGCTTAATGTCTCAGCTTATCAGTAATTGGGGCGATAAAAAAACACCAATGCTGGTGAAGAGTCCATGCTTCTAGCCTTTTGCCACCTGTAAAGGAGTCTGCGAATTTTTTTTTTTGTTTGTTTGTTTTTGAGACAGAGCCTCAAGCTGTCACCCTGGATAGAGTGCCGTGGCACCACAGCTCACGGCAACCTCTAATTCCTGGGTTCAAGCGAGTCTCTTGCCTTCGTTTCCCAAGTAGCTGGGACTATAGGTGCCCGCCACAACGCCTGGCCATTTTTTGGTTGCAGCTGTCATTGTTGTTTGGCGGGCCCGGGCTGGATTCGAACCCGCCAGCTCAGGTGTATGTGACTGGCGCCTTAGCCCATTGAACCACAGACACCAAGCCAGGAGTCTATGAATATTAACTATTCATTGCTCAGGTAGTCGACCTTCAGGATGTACTGAGCACCTTCCTACATTGGGGACATAGGGGACAGGTCCTTGTTGAGCTCACATGCAAATGAGTCTAATGGGTGCAGCAATGGGAAAACATGAGACTCTGTGCACTGGTCTAGCTGGAGTGTGACAGGCAAAAAAATGTGAGTGGTAGATAGGAAGGAGGGAGTGTGGCCAGGCAGAGGGACACCGACCAATACAAAATGAGTCTGGAGCCTGTAAGGTGGACGTGAGGGGCAGAGCATAAAATCAGTCTGGAGAAATGAGCAGAGCCGGACGTTGAATCCTAAGGGCCACCCGGAGCCATGGAGGGATTTCAAGCAGGGGAGTGACAGGCTCAGATTTGTGCGCTAGACAATCAGTGTAGTCTCAGTGTGGAGGGAGGCGCGGAAGGTAGAGATTGGGGCTGGGAGGCCCCCGAGGGGAACGCATAAGTGATGCAGACAAAACATGGTACAGGGGGCCGAAGAGAACCAGAATGGTGGACACTATGTTGACCTCCTGATGCCTCCTGTGCCACGTCCCACTGTCACAACACACAGCGGCCACTGCGCCGGCAGCACACTTCACATGTCACGCTATGCTGCAGGTGCATCAGAAGACATGGCAGCAAGGGCCAGCTGATGGGACCCTCACCCCAATTCCAAGAGGCCTGAACCCACACATCGCAGCTTAGGACCCAGCCATTAGCTCTCAAGTTTCTGGGTGACAGGAGCCCCTTTTGGCATCCTGCACCAGGGGTACAGCTGGGTCCTCACCAACATCCCATGATAAGAGATCCCAGCAGCAGAGACCACGCAAACCCCGCATGGAGTGAGGGGAGGGGTAACGCATTCTAGGACAAGAACAGTCAGTGACCACAGGGCAGCCTTGTCTAACAGCTACACATTCAGTGCTCAAACCGAGACAAGGACATAGAACTCCCCAGACACTCTATCCCTTAAGTGGTAACCCCTTCAGCACCCTCAATTATGAGTGATAGTATTCTATCTCGGTGGCAGTGGTGTGTCCCTGGCCCTCCCCTAGGCTAGGCTAAAGCCCTTGTCACCCATAGTCCCAGTGCTCTTGGCCCTTTTAAAACTACCAGTTTAATTTCGGCCTTCCTTGCTGGGCTGGAAACTCCCCACTAGGAACAACTGCCTCTGCCTGGTTTGCTGATGTTTCCTTGGTGCCTAGAACAGCACTGGGCTCATCACAGGCCCTCTAGTATCTGTGAGTAGTCAGCAGGGTAAGAGTGGAGGGGGTCCCTCTGGTTTCATAGGTCCTGAGAGAGGAAAGGCGTCTTGCCCGAGTCACAGGCTAGGCAGGAAGAGATCACAGTTCCTGCTGGGGACCTCTGACTCTCATTACACTGTGCTAGAAAGAGGTTTTGAAACCCATAGAAAAGGCTTCCATAGTGAAATAAGCTTGAGAAACTCTGGGTTAAACAAAACGAACTTCCCTTACTGCTGGTCTTTCCAGAACCTTTACTATGCCCCTATGATTCTTGGAGGCCCCATACCTACCCAGCCCTGGAACCCTATGGCGAAATAGTCTGAAACCTCCAGCACAGTAGCCCAGTTGCTCATCACGATGGTTTATTAAACATGGCATAGAACAGAGATTTGTTGGAATTTTTTGGATGGGACAGGAAAATCCACTTTTTAAAAATAAAAATTACTTCAAGCCCCAATATATGAAGAGGATAAAAATAGAAGCATTCTGGTTGAAGGGAAACCTGGGGGCTCAGCGCCCGTAGCAAAGTGGTTACAGCACCAGCCACATACACTGAGACTGGTGGGTTTGAACCTAGACTGGGCCAACTAAACAATGACAACTGCAATAAAAAATAGCCGGGTGTTGTGGCAGGCGCCTATAGTCCCAGCTACTTGGGAGGTTGAGGTAAGAGAATCACTTAAGCCCAGGAGTTTAAGGTTTCTGTGAGCTGTGATGCCATGGCACTCTATCGAGGGCAACATAGTAAGACTCAGTCTCAAAAAAAAAAAAAAAAAAAAAAGAAGGGAAACCTGGGGATCTGTCTGGCTGTCTGTTCACTGCTACTGCAAGGAACCCTAGCACCCTGTGGAGCCCAGTTTGAAAACCACTGGTGCAGGCTCGGTGCCTGTGGCTCAACGGGCTAAGGCGCCAGCCACGTACACCTGAGCTGACGGGTTCAAATCCAGCCCAGGCCCGCCAAACGACGGCTGCAACAACAACAACAAAAATGGCTGGGCATTATGGCGGGCGCCTGTAGTCCCAGCTACTTGGGAGGCAGAGGCAAGAGACTTGCTTGAGTCCAGGAATTGGAGGTTGTTGTGAGCTGTGATGCCACAGCACTCTATCCAGGGTGACAGCTTGAGGCGCTGTCTCAAAAAAAAAAAAAAAAAAGAAAAAGAAAACCACTGGTGCAAAACTCTTGTGCACAAGGTTGAAACTAGGAGACTTCTAGTGATGGCCCTGACGTGAACTGTTTTACCCCGAGCAAGTCATTTTAGCCTCATTGGGCCTTAGTGTCTCCACTTATACATGAAATCTATTACCTTCGATGCTTTTTGGAGGCCTGAACTTTTAGCTTAGATATGACGAACACTGCAGTCATACAACTATAAGAGTAATATCCCATGTAATATCTAAATGTAATATCCCATGGCTTAGTATCCCAATGCTGGGACTGTCCATAGCGAGCTTCCACTGAATTCATTAACGGTAATGCACTGCCCAGGGGCACCAGGTTTCCAGGGTGGGGCGGGAAAAGGTAGGTGGATCAGAATCAGCAGCCGCTCAGTGGGCAGAGCTGGGAGAGGGACCCAGGTCTCCTGACACCTGCTCTATCTTTAGATCGCCATAGCAACCGTCACCAGGGCACCAGAGCTGAAGGCACAGGCTGAGCGGCTGCCTACAGGAGGAAGGAGGGGCGTGTGCTTGCCTCCTGCCTCTTCTTTTTTTTTTCTTTATTGAATGATAGCTGTGTACATTAGTTCAATCATGGAGTACAGTGTGCGGGCTTCATATACAATCTGAGATATTTTCATCCACCTGTTCAACATAACATTCCTGAGATTTTCTCATTTACTGTGTGAAAACATTTGTGTTCTGCATTTAGCAGTTTTCTCCTGACCCTTCAAAGATACACCTCAAGTGTGCCTCTTCTTTTGCTAGGGAAAGGACTCTGGACCAGGCTCTTGAACCAGGAGATGGGGACCAAGGCTTGGGTCAGTACAAAGGTAATCTAGGGTCGACCTCTGCTCTCAGAACATGGTCAAGTCATAGAACCCAAGCACTTTGGCATGTCAGGCTCAGGCACTGGAGTACATAAGGCAAGGTCCTCCTGCACAGGGCTCTCCCTAGTCTGAGCCGGTGCTGAGGCCATGGCCAGAGTCCGTCATAGGCCCTCTGATCAGTTCCTCTGGCCCCTTCCCCTGCCCAACTCCTATTTGTTCTGAGGCTCAGCCTGGACCCAGCTTCCTCTGAGGAGTCTGCTCTGCCTCCCAGATGGGGGTCCCCTCCTTGAGGCCCCTACGGCCTCCTTTGCTCCCCCCACACAGTATTGTCAGAAGGCAACAATTAACCTCACAGGACCAATGAGAAATGGAGGTTTTGAGACCCTTGCCTGCGGTCATTGGCAAGTTAGCAGTGGGGCCAGGCTGGACTTCATGCCTTCTGGTTCCAACCTGTGTTCCTTCTTAGGCCCCAGCTGCAGGCCCGTCCTGGCCGTTGGAAAGGTGGCCCAGACTAGAAGAGGAAGTAGGAGTCCCCGGTGAGGCCTGCACACTGCAAGCACCTGGCTACGTCCTCAGTAAACTCAGCTGAGCCACAGACCAGTGCAAAAGGCTTTCTCCGACAGCTGCTGACCAGCTCTTCAACCAGGCCTAAGCCCAGACGGCCAAAGCGGGTCTTCTCCCGGTAACTCCAGGGAAGCTGCTCGGGGGAGCTCTCCTGGGAAAATAAGTAACAGGGGTGAGTACTGGGAAGGGGTCCTTAGGCTTCATATGCCAGTCCTTTGCCAAATGAGGAAACTGAGGCAGGAGGGTGGGAGACCCACCTTCGCCAAGCCCTATCCTGAACCGGGCACTTGCCTGTCACCTCCCAACGAGCCTAAAGGTAGACTGTTACCCTTCTAGGACAAGTGAGGCACAGGGAGAAGAGAAACCTCAGGGCACGCAGCAAGGCAGGAACAGTGGCCGAACCAGAATGCCAGGCCTGCCATTTCTTTCTGCGTCCTGCAGCCACTGAGCCTGTCACTGTGGGAGAACTATCTCTTCCCCATCACTGTCACCCTCGTAGGGTAATTTCTGTTCATGTTTTAAGGTCTCAGTTAACTTACTCAGGAAGCAGAAACTTGCTGCGTGCTCACGAGATGCCCGCCGCCACGCTAGGCACCAGGGGCAGGGCGGCTGCGCAAACCCACAGGTTCCTGCCTCATTCTGCTTCATGCAACACAGACCCCAGGTAGCAGTGCTGTCACCAAGAAAGGGATTTCTTTCCCTTACCCAGAAAGGCTAAGCTGGCACTTAGGAATGACGATGTCCTCCTCCCACCGTCCTTGCCCAGGCTCTCAGGCAGGGCCCGGCCCTCACCACCCTCCGCAGGGCGCACATCCTGCTGCTACTGACGTTCACAAGCGACCCTCTCGATATTCACGCCGCTGCAGTCTGCCTCAGAGCTGCAGAGCCTGGACACCTGGGAACTCCAGGACTTGGAAGGGAACTCTAGTTTCTGACACCCCCCTCCCCCCCACACACACCCAGCCACAATACTGAAGACAAGCAGGTCTTAGGGACTACGTAAAGCTGCCCAAACGGCGCCTGTGGCTCAGTGAGTAGGGCACTGGCCCTATCTACTGAGGGTGGCAGGTTCAAACCTGGCCCCGGCCAAACTGCAACAAAAAATAGCTGGGCATTGTGGTGGGCACCTGTAGTTCCAGCTACTCGGGAGGCTGAGGCAAGAGAATCGCCTAAGCCCAGGAGTTGGAGGTTGCTGTGAGCTGTGACGCCACAGCACTCTACCGAGGGCGATAAAGTGAGACTCCGTGTCTACAAAAAAAAAAGCTACCCAAAGAGGAAATGGATGGGAAGGGCAATGAGGCTCACCTTGAGCGACGGAGAATGGAGGGGGCACAGGAGGTGCAGGAAGGGGACGCAAAGCTACGGACCCAGGGGAAGCAGCTAACAAAGGCCTGGTTTGAAATAAAGGGCAAAGACGGTCCCCCATGCTATGGCCAGTGGGGAGGGCCCAGGAAGGGCCTCCTGAGCCAGCGGAGGGGACAGGGAATCAGAGGGAGGGGACAGGAGGCAGAGTCACTTCCAGCTGGGGACTTGCAGCCTGGTGAGTCTGGCAGCAGCTACCCTCCCACAGAGGGACAGAGTGAAGAACGTGATCCACCCAGTGAACTCGGATCCAGTTTACTCTGCCATCACTGAGGGAGTCTCTACTCTGAGGCTGGCCTGTGCTGAGCACTGAAGACAGCGCTGATCTCCATACAGTCCCTGCCCCAGGCCTCACCGTGTAGGTGATGATCCTAGAGGGCGGTGGGAGGCAGCCAAGCACAGGGTGAGAGCTGGGGAGCCAGGCAGCCCTGGGCCGGAACCCTGGCCTCGCCCACCTAGCAGCATCACCTCCAAGCTTCTTTCCTTATCTATATCACAAACACAATACCTGCCTCCCGTGACAGGCATACGGGGGTACACCCCCATGTCAGGGGTTATTATTATAGTTTGAGGCTACAGCTGGTTCTTGGGATGGGTACAAGGGAACTGCAGAACCTCGATCACGGAAGGAAGTGGCCATCCTGGGCTTACTTACCTGGCTGAGCACAAAGAAAGTACGGACATTCCAGAAACGGGCCTGTTCCTGGAGGAAGGTTTTCAGGTAGATGCCTTCAAAGGTCTTGAAACAGCCGACTAGAGTGACAAAAGTCTCGTCGTCTTCATTGTCTGTGATGCTCTGGAGGATGGGCACCATGGGGGCCAGGCCCGTGCCTGCAGCCAGCATGAGGAGTTCACCATACTGGGGGTGGAACAGGCATGTGACAGGGGGCTGGTGGCCTCACCCACCCCACCCCACCCTACTACCAAGCTTTTCTTGGGCTCATTTGAACTCGGGACAGCCGTGCCCTCCTAGATGTCCACCAATCTATATCCTCTCTCTACCTCCTCCAGGAAGCCATCCTTGCTTGTGTGCTTGTGAGAGGTACATGAGTTCTGGGTAACAGAGGCTATGGAATCTTGGGGCTGAAAGGGAACATGTAACAGTGTAGCAATCCTGTAAACGGCTTGGGTGCCTGTTAAAGCATCAAGGACTCTGCTTACACCTTTTTGCTGACAGGGAGCTCACCACCTCCCAAGACAGCCTGCTCTATCCTAGGCCAACTCCCCTGGCTAGGGAGGTCTTCACCTGCTCCCATCAAAGCTGTGCCTCACAACAGCCCTGCAGAGATCTCAGGACCCTCCCCTCCCTGGACTCCTGAACCTGCTCTTCCCTAGACTAAATGAGATAACATATCTAAGAGCCCAGCACAGCGCAGGCACAAAAGAGCCATGAAAAAAGGGGAGTTCCCACCCCAAGAGGCCTGGGTTCTGACTGCTCCTCACTGAACCATTTCCCGGCTCTAGGCCTCTTAACAAGGGGTAATCTTCTTTAAGGTCAGTGCCTTAAAAGTTAGTGCCTGAGGGCAGTGCCTGTGACTCAGTGGGTGGGGCACCGGCCCCATATACCGAGGGTGGTGGGTTCAAACCCGACCCTGGCCAAACTGCAACAACAACAAAAAACATAGCCAGGCGTTGTGGTGGGCGCCTGTAATCCCAGCTACTCCTGAGGCTGAGGCAAGAGAATCGCCTGAGCCCAAGAGCTGGAGGTTGCTGTCAGCTGTAATGCCACGGCACTCTACCAAGGGTGAGAAAGTGAGACTCTGTCTCTAAAAAAAAAAGTTAGTGCCTGACCCACACAGAGAGCTATTTACCACCCTCATTCTAGAGATTAGGCCTTGGTGTATAAATCCCCCAAGTTTTGATCGGGGTGAGCTCTTTCACTCATCTGACCCTCACTTTCTGCACTGGTTAAAAAAATAATAACCAGGCGGCGCCTGTGGCTCAGCGAGTAGGGCGCCGACCCCATATACTGAGGGTGGCGGGTTCAAACCCGGCCCCGGCGGAACTGCATCAAAAAACTAGCTGGGCGTTGTGGCGAGCGCCTGTAGTCCCAGCTACTCTGGAGGCTGAGGCAGAAGAATCGCCTAAGCCCAGAGTTGGAGGTTGCTGTGAGCTGTGACTCAATGGCACTCTACCGAGGGCGATAAAGTGAGACTCTGTCTCTAAAAAAATAAATAAATAAATAAATAAAAAATAATAATAGCACTTCCCTGAGGTGGCACTGGTTTCAGAACTGTCATAGGGTTAAATGAGATGACACTAAGTGCCTGGTGGAGAGTCTAGGCTGACTCCAAATAGGTTCCTTCCTCTTGCCGAGCCCCTGAAACCCTCCCTCCATCAGCTACTGCTGGCCACACCACCCTGTCCTGTATTCGGGTTCTCTCCAGGTCTTCTGCCTACCACACTCCTTCCTGCCATCTCGCTCAGACTATCCTCCAAGAAGCCTTCCCAGGGCTGGGGGCATTAGACTGGGGGCTTCTGGAAGACAGGGGCCTCATCTGAACCATCTCTGGGTCCCCAGAGTGCAGCATGGGGGGGGACACGGTGTCTGTCTGTCATGCATAGACAGATGCTAATGTGCCGGTCCTCAGGGCTGATGTAACATCCATCTGGAACGAGCAGGACAGCAGAGCAGCAGAACAGGGACCGGAAGAGGGCAGGAGTTCCCCAAGTGTCCTCATGACAGCTAAGCCAGGACTTAGCAGAACTTCACCATTTCTTTTTTTCTCCTGCCAGGCTCAAGGCCCTACAACTGCCCTACATAAGAAACGCATGGGCTTTCAAGTGTTCTGTGGATACAGAGGAGCAGACACATCCGGAGGCTCTGCCCAGAAAAGGTGGTCAAGACAACATTCATCTGGTATCCACTTTAAGTCAGGAGGAAATGGGAACACTTCCCCTTCCCTGCTCTCAAGGGTCTGAGGCACACAGGGGCACACTCAGCTAAAACTCCAGGCTTAGTGTGGGGAGTCTTAGGAGAGTATTACGGAAGAACATCAATACCTGCACACCACAGATCTACAAAATGGGGGTTGTGGTCCATAAGAGCTGTTGCGAAGATTCAGTTACTACACAGCAAGGGCCAAGGTCAGAGCCTAGCACACAGGTGTCACGTGTTTGGAATTATTATACTCATGCGTGTACACACGTGTGCACGTGCACGTTTGCCTATATACCTTTGTGGAAGAGGGTCTGGAAGGCTGTACACCAAGGCAGTAAGATTGGTGTGTCTGGCTGGGCACAGAAGCTCATACCTGTAATCTCAGCACTCTGGGAGGCTGAGGCGGGTGGACTGCTTGAGCTCAGGAGTTCAAGACTTCCGTGAGGAAGAGCAAAACCCCATCTCTAAAAAATAGCCAGGCATTGTGGTGGGCGCCTGCAGTCCCAGCTACTCGGGAGGCTGAGGCAAGAGGATCGCTTGAGCCCAAGAGTTTGAGGTTGCTGTGAGCTGTGACGCCACAGCACTCTATCCTGGCAAGAAAGTGAGACTCTGTCCCCCGCCACCAAAAAGATTGGTGTGTCTGGGTAGGTGGCCCATGGGTGTTTTTTTCTTTTCATGTGTGTATGTGTATCTTTATCTGATGATTTTTTGAGTAATGAATATGTATTGCACTTGCAATATGGAAAAAAATAAAAGCTATTTTTAAATTAAGCAAAAAGAATGAAGAGAAAGGCATGATTCGTTCCTTTCCGTTTGTTTTCGTTTTGCTTTGTTTTCCTAATTATAAAGGTAATAGGTGTTCATTGCAGATAATTTAGAGGGTATAATGAAGGAAATAAAAATCACCCATAATTCCACCACCCAGAGCTGCTAACGTTTCATTGCATTTTCTTTTCATAATTTCTCTGTGCAATTTAGTTGTAGATTCAGTTTTGTACCTAGTGTCTGTCACTTGATCTGACAGCATGAGCGTTTAACACCATTGATAAACGTGATTTTAAAATCCAGAATGTACCATTCAAGCACTTGTAACCCCAACTGCTGAATTGTTCCACTGCTGTAGGACGTTCAGTTGCCTCCAACTTTCTGCTATTATAAAGAAAGATGCAATGAACATGTGCAAAAGAACCAGCATTTTGGATTCGTTCCATAGGCTAGACTTCCAGAAGTGGAATTACTGGGTCAGAGGATTTGAAGGTTCTTAAGACTCTTAATACATACTGCCAAATTGCTTTCCAGATACGCACCAATTGATGAGAAATTACTAATTCTTCCTGGGAAAGTCAGGAAGGGATTTGAACATGCCACGAAGAGGAAGAGCCTTCCAAACTAGGCAGTGGGCTACCAAGTAGGAATCAGGGGTGTGTTTAGTCTAGAGACAGGATGTCAAACTGCAAAGGCATGAGAGGGCCAGACGACGTAGCAGTCCTGATTGCCAAGCACATGAGTCTCAGTTTCTAAGCAGTGGGCAGCCTGGGATCATTCTGGAACATGGAAAGGCAGGGTCATTTATTAGTGTCTGTCCCATGTCCTCCCAAGCTCACAGCCCTTCCTGCGTGTGAGCACAGGACGAACAGCTCAGTGACACTGTATGGCCCAAAGTGCGAAGCCCTGGAGATCTCCTGAAGACTTGGGGTGCTAGCACATACCTGGTTTGGTTTATAGAAGAAATTTCCAAAAGGGCCTCGCCAGAAAGCTGTGTCTCCTGCTCTCCAGGACTCGACATACCGGGACATCAGCCCAGCCTGGTAGCACTGAAAGCAGACACAGTAGGCACATGCTGCCGAAACAAACCTCCACGGCGCATGTGTGCGCAGCGCTTTCCCTGCACTATCTCACTTACCCCTCCTCATCCTGCAAAGCTGGAATGGTCATTCCCAATTTCCAGATGAGGCCCAGAAGCTTCCACAGAAGATAGATGGCAAGGCTGGGATGAGAACCCACAAGACCTATAGCCTTCACCCTAGAGGTCTCAAACCTGAATGCCTATGAGACCCATGCAGGTACCAACAATTACACTCATTCTCAGTGTCAGGGAGACAGTGGGGAAGTGGTGGGAACTGTGATCAATTGGTGAGTGGATGGTCCTCCTAAAGGGGGAAGCCACTTTTCAAGTTCCAGCCCAGAGTTTGTGAGGCCAGATCTATTGATTTTCTAAGAGGGGCAGGAGATTCATATTTTTATCTTTTTTTGTTTAGAGATAGTGTCTTACTCTGTTACCCAGGCTGGAATGCAGTGCTCTCATTATAACTCACTACAGCCTCAAACTCTGGGCTTAAGTGAGCCTCCCACCTCAGCCTCCCACGTGGCTGGGGCTACAGGCATGAGCCACCATACCTGGCTAATTTTTCTATTTTTTTGTAGAGATAGAGTCTATGTTGCTCAGACTGGTCTAAAAGTCCCGGGCTCAAGTGATCCTCCTACCTCGGCCTCTCAGAGTGCTAGGATTATAGGCATAAGCCATCGTGCCTGGACAAAACATCCCATTTCTAAAGTGTCTACAATTAATTCAAAATTTTCAAATACTGGTCACTGTGCAGGCCAACACCTACTATATTTGTAGGCCAGATTCAGTTTGTAGGTTACATATTTGCAGTCTGTGTTATCCTATACCATCTCCTAGCTGGGTGTAAAAACGAAGGGGGTGGAAGTGATTCCTCCATGGGGGGAGGGCAGTCTAATTTCCTGGGTGCCTGCCAATTCTGCCAGGCACCGTGCTGGGGCTGCAACGAAGACAATCAGCTCTTAATTGCCACAAAGGCAACTAGTGTCTGAACCATGGGAAGAACTTAATAAATATTTGAATGAATAAATCAGTCAATCCCCTTATAGAGCTCACGATCTAAGAGGAACCTAAGTTTCAGACAGACACAAGGCAGACACTACCTGATACTCCCTGGAGAAGGGTAAAGTGCTAGGGGGACCCTAAGGAGGTTAGTCACTTCCACAAAATGGGGTCAAAGATGGCTTCCTGGAGGAGGAAGCATTTGAATTGGACCTTGAAGGATGCGTAAAATTGAATTCACTGGGGATGGGAGCATGGAATGCAGAGAGGATTCTGGACATCAGGTGTGGTATGGTCAGGGTAGAATAGCCTGGATCATGTTTTGGGAAGAGCAAGTGGACACGTTGGGGTGGGAGTGAGGGAGATAGGACTAGAAGGCTGCCTGGAAGGGGAGGCTAGACTGGCCCCACCCATCATCTTTAAGTGCCCACGGCCACCTCTGACACATCTCTTACTTCCTTGGGCATCATCTGCGTAAGGCTTATCTGGAAGAGGTCTGGCAGGGAAGATGTGGTTTTCTTCTGCCTTCCTCAAGCCTGTGTTTTCACTTTGTTTTCTGGGCCCAGTCTTGAGGGAGCCACAACCCCAGCTGTGGCCCCGGAGGCCCTGTGGCGCAGATACTACCCAAGGAGAAGGGTGTCTGCAGCACCCACGTACAGCCTGGTACAGAATAAATGTTCAACACACACTTGTGCAACAGAACTGACACTCTTATCCTTCTACTTGGGATCACATTACCCCAGGGGTCTTGGGACAAATGGTGTCAACTCTCTGAGCTTCAGTATCTTCATCTGTAAAGTGGGGATAATATGATCTGCAGGGTAGTTGTGAAGTTGAAACAAGATATTAAAGAGCTAGAAGCAGTGCTTGGTGCCCAGAAGGAGCCTGAGAAATGGGAATCCCTCCTTCCCTTCAGCATGGGAGGGTAAACCAATAAAACCCCGTCTGCCCTTCCAGTTTGCAAAGACATTTGCAGCTCTTTCTAGCCAGCAGCTTAGAGATAATTAAGCATCTCTCTAAAGAGAGGCTTTCCGGTAAACGAAGGAGAAAATCAGCCTTGCAGCTGGGAGAGATCCAGCTGCCCTGAAGAACTGTCTCCAGGCTTATCCCTTCAACAGAAATACACCAGACAAGCAGCTTGGGGAAGCAGGCCATTTGGAGAGGATTTGTGGAATCTCCCAGACAAACAGTTGCATAAAGAAGGGATCCCATCCAAGCTTATGAGTGAGGGAATAAACACTGGGCTCTTCAAGGCAGGCAGGAAGGCAGGAGCTGGAGACAGTGCTGGGCCTTGGGTCCTCCTGGGGTTCAGTTTGCTTATCAGTGAAATCAAGGTAATAATTCATGTCTTACAAGGTAGATTAAAGATGTGAAAGCTATTCTTAAGTACTGGTCCTCCCTAGGATTCCATTTGGGAAATGGTGTTCTAGAGCTATTCATTAGGTTGGCTCATGTGAAACTGATGTTTCTGTAAGTCAAAAAATGTTCAGAGTATCAGCACGTTCACATAATTATTTTTTCCACATAATTGGACTTCCATGAACTCTCACATTTGTTGACTATTCCTTGTGTCTCCAAGGTGTTTTGTATCTGTGTATCTGAATCACTTTGTTCATCTCATCTCTGCCAGCTATTCCACCCCGGGTACCCCACAAACACCTTCTCCTCCTCCCACCACTCATGCTGGGGCCCCGAAGACCTATTTCACCCCTCCCTGCCTTTGGTTATTTGTCCCCTCAGCCTAGAAAGCCATTCCCCGTTACTGACAATTTGTACTCCTTCTCCAAGGCCCCCCTCAAATGCCCCTGCCCCTGCTCGCCTCTCCCGGAGAGGTGGGGTGAGGCTGGGTCAGTCCACAAGGCTCTGCACATCCCACCCCTCACCTGATTCTCTCACCCTGTGCCCTGCTCCCTCGGCACTCCCCCTTCTGCTGCATGGCAGAGGTCTTATTTCCCCAAACCATGCCTCTTTTGCCATCGTCCATGCTGTTCCCGTACTCATGGCTTCCTTCCCACATTTCCCTTCTGCCTTTCTGCTCCTTAAACACCCAGCTTCTGCAAGGAAGCCCAGCCTAGCTCCCCTGTAGCTGTAGTGAGTTGCTGGGCCTCCTGTGTCATGGCATCTGTCACGCTGTACTGTCCTCATCCAGTCACTTGTCCTGGGTGGATTCCTTGAGGGCGGGCACTGTGCCTGACACACCTCTGACTCCAGTGTGCAGCACATGGTAGGTATGTGGGACTTGGCTCCCCTTCCCCTCCTAGCTTGCTGCTTACTCCACGGACGGGTAAAAAGGTGAGGAGCAGCCTTCCTTTTCCCAAGCTGAGCCTCCTTTGAGTAAACTGTCAGGAATATGCTGGAACAGACCTCTGTTGGTGGTCTGGCAGCCCCTTTTCTCCAGGAAAGGAGGTCAGGGGAGAAGGCCTTCTCCCTGTCCCTGTTCCTCCCTGGAGTCAGCCTCCTCCTGTGGACATAAGCTTTTCCACAACTGTGGGCCAAGCTGGCAAGGGAGGCACCGTCGTGGTATCTTTGAGGGTCAACTCACCTTAATTAAAACTTCAAAGTATCCTTCTGCGTTGGCCGGGCTGATGGGTGTGTAGGCTCTCTGAATTTCTAAGTTATCTACTAGTCCTCTGAGAAAGAGAAGAATGCAATCAGGCAGTCAAGTAGTCATTCAACAAACCCTTATTGGGTGCCTTCTCTGCCAGGCTGGTACAGGCAGAGGTGGAGTCTGGCCGCCCCCAGGTCCTCACTGAGGGGCAGGCAAGGCACAGCAGAAAAAAAGGACCTTGGATGGCTTGGTGCCTATGGCTCAATGGGCTAAGACACCAGCCACGTACACCTGAGCTGGCAGGTTCGAATCCAGCCCGGGCCCACCAAACAACAATGACGGCTGCAACCAAAAAATGGCCGGGGGTTGTGGCGGGCGCCTGTAGTCCCAGCTACTTGGGAGGCGGAGGCAGGAGACTCACTTGAGCCCAGGAATTGGGAGGTTGCTATGAGCTGTGATGCCATAGCACTCTATCCAGGGTGACAGCTTGAGGTTCTGTCTCAAAAAAAAAAAAAAAAAAGGGCCTTGGACTGACCCACTGCCACATGCTGGCTGTGCCTGGGCAGGTAATTCATCCTGTAGCTGCCCCTTCTGTAAAATGGGGACAGAAGACAGACACAGCCATTTGTGTCCCAGTTATGTGGCTCCACTGGGGTCACAGACAGCAGGGTGCTTCAAAAAGTACACTAAGGGTGAGAGTTGTTTTGCAGACATGACTGGTTTTTCCTGACTGCTTCTTGACCATAGAATGATAAAGACAAAAACAACTTCTAACATTAAACACTTACCACCATGTGCCAGGAGCACCAGAACTGGAAGGATCCTCAAGATGATCATAGCCCAAAGCCCACTCTCACATATGGACCCTCCACAGCGTTCTCAACAACAGGATCAGGACCGCAATCATGAGACACAGTAACAGCCATGAGGCCTACTGTGCCCCGTCACCCCACTTGATTCAAACTATAACCCACACGAGGAATCCAAGGCTTAGAGAAAGGAAGTCACGTGCACAGCCAGAATTCAACCATGGCTCTCACCCCAGAGCCAGGCTCCTCCCCACGAGTCCTCGGCACTCCTCTCTCGAGTCCTATGTACAAAACTTTCCTCTCCGAGGCATGCAAAGATTACAAAGGACCTGTTCATGCATCAAAAGCAGGGAAGCTGGACATAAATATTTAATAAATGCTTGTGAAACAATTGAAGGGATAAGGATCACAACATGTGATATCTGCTCCAACAGAGTGAAAACTGCCACATTTCAGGATAGCGACCACTCTCACCGGGGGAGCCTCAGAAGCCTCCTGGAGTTGGGTACCGAAGGATGAGCAGGTCGCGACAGGTGAAGGTGAAGACAGGCAAGAAGTAACTCCAGGCACAGGGAACAGCCAGGTAAAAAGCTTAGAGCAGGACAATGTGGGCATGTCGGGAACTGGTAAGTGGAGCAGGGGGCTGAGATGAGAGGTGTGTGTCAGGTGGGGGCAGGGGGGAACTCGGTGAGAAAGGAAGCTGGGGGTTTTGGCTTAGGATATCATCATGGAGGCAATGTGGCACACCAGAAGGTGTCTAAACAGGGAGGGACAAGGTCCAATGTGTTAGGAATGTCACTGGCGTGGCACAGAGGATAGAGGACAGGAGCCAGTCTAGAGGCAGAGAGTTCTGGGCATCACCGGTTTACTGATGAAGGGCGCATAGGGCTGTGACCTGTGGCCCCTTCTGTCCATTGGAATAGTGAACTTCAAGGACCACTGGGTAGGTCACAGGCCAGAATGAGCTGTACAGGCCAGTGTAAGATAAGTGGTCAGAGTCTGACCAGAAATCAGCTCAGTTCTGTTCCCACCTTGTTCTCTGAAAGTACTTTCTGTCTCCTTTGCTGGCCCTTCCTCCTCTTTCTAACACCGTAAATGTGGGTGTTTCTAGGGTTTGTTCCTATGCCCTTTCCTCTTTCCACGCATACATGTTCCCAAACGCCATCCAGGTATGAGCCAATGACCCCCAAATCCATATTTGTAGCTCAGATCTATTGAGGCTCAGACTCGCAGAGCCGACTGCCTGACAGACAGTTCCACTTGGACATTCCAAAGGGTCTCGACCCTTGGCAGATGAGGGTGGGGAACGGGTGGGAGGAGAGTGCCTAAGTAGGCTGGGAGCAGGAAGGAAGCTCAGAGGAATGGCTAAGAGTGTAACTCAGAAGCCAGGCTGTCTGGGTTTGAATCCTGGTTCCATGACTTACTAGCTAGGATACTGGGCAAGCCCCTTATTCTCAATGAGTGTCCTTCCTACCAACTGGTGCTAATTACATTAGGTTAATATCACAGGCTCTAGCGCCATGCTGCTGCCTTCAAATCCTGGCTCCAACATATCCTGACTATGTGGCCTTGGGCAAGTTCCTGTACCTCTAACTTCAGTTTTTTGGGAGGGATGACAACGGCTCTTACCACAAAGGACTTTGCGAGGGTTAAATGAGTTCACTAGGATGGTAAATGCTATTCAAGTGCTCATATTATTATCATTTATTATAAAAATGCACTATTTAGGTCAATCCCAAGAACCCTCTGAGTCATGTATCACTGTGTCTACTTTGAACATGACAAATGGGAGGCTTCAGGGAGGTTAAGCAAGTTGCCCAAGGTCACCCAGCTAGCAAATGGCAAAGCAGGGCGGCTAAGCTTTGGTCTTCCCACTACCTGAGTATACCGTAGGATGAGGTGCTGGCCAGGCTGCAGGCCGAGCTGGCTGTTCCCCGGTAGTGCAAATCGAACACGATAGGTGTCCTTAGTGAGTCTGTCCATGGCACTGATACGGAAGGCCAGGAAGGTCTCTGGGCTCAGCTTGGAGGTGCAGCTCTGCAACAGGAAGAGAACCCACAGCTGGAGGCAGACGCTCACAGGAACACAAGTGCCCTTCCCCTTTCCCCAAGGACAGGCTGTCTCACCCAGAACGCTTCCTGCATACTGGAGAGCAGTTCCACCTCACCTTCCTCTTCGTGATCGAATCCAAGAATGCCAGAGCACTGTACACTGAGCTTGCCCTGCTCCTATGCCTCCCATCACTCCCCTCAGCCCCAGGATAAAGTGCAGGACATTCCTTAGCTGGACACTCAACAGCTTTGTAGATGATCCCCAAGTTTCATTTTCTCTCCCATGCAACAGATGCTAGTCTTTTCTCCATCCCCCGTCCTCCCGAGAATATCCTGCTGCCTCCTGCCTCTGAGTCTTATTTGCTCAAGCTGTGCCCTCTATCCAGACATTTATCTCAGTGTATGAAAAACCTTCCTATTCTTCAAATCTGCTAAAATCTGGATGGGCAGAATTTAGAAACGGATGGGACCTCAAAGATTATCTAATCGAATATCCTAATATCGTACATGGGGAAACTGAGCCTTGAGTGGAGGAAGCTTACTGGTCTGAGGTTGCACTGTAAACAGGGATGCAAATTCATGCTTCTTCAGCTCAGCCCACTGCCCTTGACATTCCACCCTGACCTGCACCTCCTCCAGGAAGTCTTCTCTGAATGCCATGACTCATGGATCCTTCTCTCCTGTAAAATGCCCACACCTGGCTCACCCCTAGGACTACCCCATGTCCACCTCAGGGCCTGGCACCATATGTCCCTGTGGCACCAACTCTGGAACCCCAATCACTCAAGGCAGTGCTGACAGTGTCACAGAACTGACAGAACCTCTCAGGCTTGGCATCAAGGCCTCACCTCATTGCACCCATCCCCATACCCCTCATCCAGGACGGCCTCTTCATTTTCAGCCAGAGCACTTGGCACCCTCTGTCACAGCAGCCTGGCACTCTGGAAAAAGCACTGGGCTGGGGGCAGCACCTGTGGCTCAAGAAGTAGAGTGCCAGCCCCATATGCTGGAGGTGGTGGATTCAAACCCAGTCCCAGCCAAGCCAAAAACTGTAAAAAAAAAAAAAAAAGCACTTGCCTGGGAGTCAGGAGAACAGAGCATAACCACAGCTCAGCTGCCGACCACCTCTGGGGCCTTACGCATATATCTGAGGCTCTGGGTCTCAGCTTCCTGGTCTATAAAAAGGAACACTCATCCCTGATAACGAGGGTCAGATGAGACACAATGTAAAAGCATTTTTAAAAAATGTCAATTGCCATGGAATGTAAAATATTTTTTATTATTATTGCTTCATTAAAAGTTAAAATATCTTATTCAATTAAAATATGGTACTTTAGGCCGGGCGCAGTGGGCTAATCCTGTAATCCTAGCACTCTGGGAGACTGAGGCAGGTGGACTGCCTGAGCTCACAGGTTCAAGACCAGCCTGAGCAGGAGCGAGACCCCGTCTCTAAAAACTAGCCAGGTGTTGTGGTGGGCGTCTACAGTCCCAGCTACTTGCGAGGCTGAGGCAAGAGAATCACTTGAGCCCGAGAGTTGGAGGTTGCTGTGAGCTGTGATGTTACTTTTTGTCTACCAAGGGTGACAAAGTGAGACTCTGTCTAAAAAAAAAAAGAAAGAAATATGCTACTTTACAAGACAGACAAAAAATTGCAATATCATTTAATTTTCCATTCGTTAATAATAGGTGATGACAGCTACTATTTTCTGGGCACCTACTATGTGCCAAGTGCTTTATTTATTTAGCCCATGAAATCCTCATAACAATCTATAAAGTATAACTTCCCACCTTTCGGATGAGAAAACTGAGGGTTAGCAAACTGAAATGACATGCCCAGTATCATGTGATTAACAGTCAGAATTGGGTTTAGGTTCTTACTCTTTCTACATTACAAAAAACCATTACAACTCTATGGTTTTTTGTCATCCTTCTAGAAGCTGAGATGTTTGAGGTACACGGACTTCCTTACCATCAACCTCCATGTGCTTAGCACACAGGACAGGACTCAAGGGACTTGTTCATTGAACAAATAACTTATTGAGTGCCAACTGCAATGCCAGGAACTGCTAAAAGTAAGCAAGACAGAGCCCCTTCTCCTACAGGACTGATGTTTTGGCAAGGAGACATAGACAGTATATACATAACCAGGTGCATCTAGATGGCGTCTGGTGGTACTGTGAGTTAGGAAAGAAAATGAACTTTGGGCAGAGATCAGAAAGAAGTGAAGGGATGAGCCAGGTAGAGATGGAGGGGAGCAAGAATGAACAAGCGGAAAGGTTGTCATACATGTTCCCCAGTCACGGGCAAAGGCCACAGGGTCCCCACCACTAGTAGCAGTACTACAAGGAGACACTTAATAGGGGTAAGTATTAAGTCATTTTTAGGGGTTCAAACATCAATTGTTTGGGATGTCGGATCCCTAGCTTAGGAACATGTGTAAAAATGACTAAGGTCTGGTCCAGTTTGGGCCCCCAAATGAGGAATGTTTGGCCAAAAAGTGATGGCCAGGTTGCGTTAACAGAGGCAGAAATGGGAGATGTCTGTACTCCACACTAGCCGGAGGGATGTGAACAGGAAGAGGATGTTCAGAGGTGGAAGACCAGATGGAGACAGACTCAAAACCAGCCCTGTGCCCACTGTCAGAAAGAATGGCTCCCCCGTTTCTCTAGCTGTTTAACACCAAGGTTGAAGTCATCAGTGTTCTGACATCTGTAACTATAACCGGGAACCTGCCCAAACACTACAATGACAGGCCGAACTGCTTGGTCCACGAAGTCCCCTAGAAGTTCAGAAAAGGAGGAAAGTCAGTGAGAGATGGACAAGAAATACCCTCCCACCCCACCCCCATTTTTCTAGGGTAAACAGTGTGCTAATTTGCTCCACAGGACAAGGACTATGTCTGTCTCGCTCACTCTCAAATCCTCAGTGTCTCATAGGGCGTGGTATATACTAGGTACTCAATAAACATGTGTTAAATGAAATGATTATCTAGCTCTGTGCTAAATATCACTAATGTTCAGCCTTATTCTATAGAAAAAGAAACTAACACTTAGGAAGATTAAAACAATTTGCTTAAAACCACACAGCTGACAGCAAGTTGGTTCCAGGGCTGGGCTCTGCCCCTGGATCTGTTAGCTTCCGTTACGCAGGCTTTGTTCTGCTCTACAGAGCAGGTATGTGAGGCAGAGCCAACGCAGGTAGACTCTGCTGCACTGGCCGCCTTGTCTGAGGAGCAGCCGCTCACCTGTGACTCCTGCACACTCAGCAGGCTCCTGTCCTTGCTGGCTTGGGCCGCCTCCCACCTTGCCAGGTCTCGGTGATAGAGGTCGAACACGCAGGGTGAGCAGCCGCCGCCACAGCACTGGGAGGGCAGGGGCTCCATTGGCCGAAGCTGCAGCCAGGTTTCCTCGGTGCCATCCGCCTCCCTCTCAGCCATCATCAGTGTGGCCTGGACAGCCTGGGAAGGACAAACAGGTGTTCTTCCCAGAACAGGACAGGCTTGCTGAGACCATGGGCCCAGGCCCTGTTCCCCTGACAGCCTGAGAGAGGGAAAATATGGGGGTTATACTCTGGTAACCTCTATACCTCACATTCTTCCTGAGGCCTGCAGGTGCCAGGCTCTGTGCAAGCACTGGGGACAGGGATGGATCAGACTTGGAATCTACTGCTTTATGGGGAAGACTTACCACTATCACTGGTTTTAGAAGGGCAGTCTCTTTGTGTGAGATAAATCTTTCTTTAATAGAGGAAAGGGTTTGGCTTCAGAAAGCTGGTTCTACTGCTCATGAGCTCCTGTCTTCAGAAAGGTTCAGCAGGCTGGGAACCTCTTGAGGACAAGGATGTCTTATTATTTCTGTATTCTACCACCAAGCACACATCCTGAAAGCTCCTGGTGAGCGGTGAATGTTCATTCAGTTTACAAATATGGTCTGGGAGCAAGCACCTTGCTAGGTGCTAGGATGCAATGGGAGAAAACACATCACAGTCCCAAGGTTCACAAAGCCTCTGTAGCCTAGCATGGCATGGTTTCAATTCAATTTTGATTGCATGCTATGTCCCAGGTATGTATGAGTGAATGAGGTCTGGTCCCCTGTTTATGCCAACTTCTTATTCCCTGGGATTTTTGCAGGCTAAAGTGAGATAAGTGAAAGCTGTGTTAACTGAAAACTGCTATACAGTATGAGAGTCATATCAATCTTTGCCTTTATCTTTGCATTTTAATAATCCCACTTTCTCTCAGCGTCTGTGGCTCAAGTGGCTAAGGCGCCAGCTACATATACCTGAGCTGGCAGGTTCAAATCCAGCCCGGACCTGCCAAACAACAATGACGGCTGCAACTAAAAAATAGCCGGGCATTGTGACAGGCGCCTGTAGTCCCAGGTACTTGGGAGGCGGAGACAGGAGAATTGCTTGAGCCCAGGAGTTGGAGGTTGTTGTGAGCTGTGATGCCCCAGCACTCTACCCAGGGCAAAGCTTGAGGCTCTTGTCTCAAAAAAAAAAAAAAATAATACTAATAATCCCACTTTCTCTGCCATTTTGAAAATTGTCAAGAGAGTTTGACTATGTCAGCCATGAATTTTTAAAGAGCTACTTAATGCCTCCTCTCAAGCCACCATGTTTTCAGTGCAAGAGGCACCATCTTTAATCCAGACCTTGACACATGTTGGTGCCTCAGCCTGGATGACTCTCCCTACCCTTTGGGCCTTGATTTAAAGATCATCTCTGTCGGCCAGCCCTGGAGGCTCACACCTGCAATCCCAGCACTCTGGGAGACCGAGGGAGCACTGCTTGAGGTGACAAGTTCTAGACCAGCCTGAGCAAATCGAGACACTCCCCCTTCCCCACTGTACTAAACACAGAAATTAGCTGGGCATGGTGGCGGGCCCCAGTAGTGCGGGCTACTCAGGAGGCTGAGGCAGGAGGATTGTTTGAACTCATGAGTTTAAGGTTGCTGTGAGCTAGGCTGAGGCCATGGCTCTCTAGCCTAGGCAATGTAACAAGACTCTGTCTCAAAAATAAATAAAGATCACCTCTCCTAGAGGCCTAGAGGCCCACCCTGAACCTTCTCATTATCAAGCACTCTATGTGTTTCTATTACATTTTCATTCATTAAATACATATTTACTATGTGCCAGGCACTGTTCTCAGTTCAAGGGACACAGCAGTAAAGAAACAGACACCCCTGCCCTCATGCAGCCATCCTAGGGGGAGAAACAGTCACTAAGATCAGGATGGAAAACACATGGTATGGCAGTGTTGAATTCTAAAGAGAAAAACAGGGTGGGGCGTGGTGGGTCACCCCAGTAATCCAAGCACTTTGGGAGGCTGAGATGGGAGGACCCCTTGAACTCAGGAGTTCAACACCAGCCTTAGCAAGAGTGAGACCCTGGCTCAACTAAAAATAAACAAATTAGCCGAGCTTTGAGGCCCTGCCTGTACACTTAGCTACTCTGGAGACTGAGGCAGGAGAACTGCTTGAGCCCAAGAGTTTGAGGTTGCTGTGAGTTATGATGACTACAAGGCACTCTGGCCTGAGGGCTGAAGTGAGGGCTACTGCACTCCAGCCTGGGCGACAGAGTGAGATCCCTCTACAGATTTATTTAGACAGGTTCACTCTGCTGCCCAGGCTAAGGAGTGCTGTGGCGTCAGCTGAGTTCACAGCAACCTCAACTCCTGAGTTGAAGGGATCCTCCTGCCTCAGCCTCCCGAGTAGCTGGGACTACAGGTGCCCGCCACCACGCTCGGCTAATTTTTCCATTTTTAGTAGAGACGGGGTCTCGCTCTTGCTCAGACTAACCTGGAACTCCTGAGCTCAAGGGATCCTCCCACCTCGGCCTCCCAGAGCGCTCGGATTATAGGCGTGGGCCACAGACCCCTGCCTGAGACCCTCCCTTAAGAAAATTTTTAAAAAAGGAAATTCTGAGGGTGAGGGAGGAAACTAACCAGCTTTCTGCACGCGGGAACAGGCGCGCAGTCTGAGCAGCGGAGTGCAGAGCTGGCCTGGGGGCTCACGAAGGAAGGGGCAGCGATAGACGCGCCCAGAGTGGTAATTAGACGGTGGAAAGCAAAGCAAACTTTTACCGAGGCATTTCCATCCCTATTTTCTTTTTCAGCGAAGGACACTGGGGCTCAGGGAAGACAGCGTCCTGCCCAAGCTCCAACCGCTCCTAAGAGGTCAAGCAACCAGCTCCAGGTTGGAAACACTACCGAGCGCTCCCGGCCCGGCCCCGCCAGACGGACGCGGCCACTCACCTACCCTGCTTGGTTTCCCTTCACTGGAGGTTCCTCCAGGTCCCGCCCCACTCCCGAGGAGGCGAGCGCATCAGCGAGGCTCACCTATAAGAAAATGAGAAGGGCCTGCAAGGCGGGGTGGCAAACGGGGATTCCTGGCTGTGATTGGTTGAAGTGTCTGCCATTTACAAAACCAGCTTGGCGTCCAGCCCCTTTCCTTCCCAGCAGGCCCTGCGCGGGGCATTATGGCCGCGTTCAGGTGGAGGCCTGCCGGGAGCGAGGTCGGTATGGCGTTGGTATCGGGGCCCGCTAGGCGGACGCGGGTCGGCTCCCTGCTGCTCGGCCTTGGCGGCTGCGGAGCCCCGAGACGCGGGGCGTACGAGTGGGGCGTGCGCTCCACGCGGAAGCCCGAGCCTCCTCCCCTGGACAGGGTGTACGAGATCCCTGGGCTGGAGCCCATCACCTACGCGGGGAA
>CAUYRH010034208.1:0-18126 GCA_963574655.1 Perodicticus potto
TGTTTATTGCAGCCCAATTCATAATTGCTAAGTCGTGGAAGAAGCCCAAGCACCCATCGAACCATGAATGGATTAGTAAATTGTGGTACATGTACACCATGGAATACTATGCAGCCTTAAAGAAAGATGGAGACTTTACCTCTTTTGTGTTTACATGGATGGAGCTGGAACATGTTCTTCTTAGCAGAGTATCTCAAGAATGGAAGAAAAAGTATCCAATGTACTCAGCCCTACTATGAAGCTAATCTGTAGCTTTCATATGAAGGCTAAAACCCAGTTGTAGCACAAGAAATGGGGAAAGGGGCAAGGGAGGGGAGGAGAGGGGGAAGGATGGGTGAAGGGAGGGTGATTGGTGGGATCACACTTACGGTGCATCTTACAAGGGTACAAGTGAAAATTACTAAAAGTAGAATATAAATGTCTTCATATTAAAGGCCATGAAGGCTATGTTAAATAGTTTAATGAAAATATTTTAGATTGTATATAAAGTCAGCACATTGTGCCCCATGATTGCACCAATGTACACAATTATGATTTAATAAAAATTAAAAAAAAAATGCCTGAAGACTGTCTGATATATATGATACATTGCACACTTGAAAAGCACTAAGAGAATAGAGATTAAACGTTCTAACTACAACAGTGTATGTGAGATAATAAATATGTTAATGAGTTTGATTTATTATGTCACAACATATACATATAACGACATATCCCATTGTTCACCACAAGTGCAATCTTTGTCAATTATACCTTAATAAAGCTGGGGCAAAGAGGAACAACTTACCATGGTTTGTACCATGGTTCAACACTGAAAGAGTAATACTGGCCAAGTTACCTAAACTCTTGAGCCTCACTTTATATGCTTATGAGATTGCAAATAATAATAATAATAATAATAATAATAATAATAATGTCTCAAGGTAAATTGTAGGAGTAAAATAAAGTTCTGTAATATTGTATTTAGTAAATGTTAGTTTTACTTGCCTTTCTTTTATTCTCCAATGATAATGTTTAATACATGATACAAAAGAATTAATAAGAAAATGAGATGGTATTGGCCAGCAGAGAATATCAGTATACACAATAATAACCTGGCATACAGTGATTGGTTTTGTTGAACTTACGATGAACTTGTTACCTAAGTATTTTCAGCCAACAAAGAGCAACATTTATCTCTTCCTAAATTTCTTGTGCAAGCTAGTAATCTAGCTCATGTTTTCATAAAAGTTAATAGAAAATCCCTTGGAAAATGTCCAAAAAAACTTTTTATACGCTGCAAACTTTAAGCTAATAGTTATTAAATATGCTAAAGAGCATGCGAGCTGCCTAAAGACACTTCAAACTTCCTCCCACAGACAGTGTCAGCAGATTGTGGAAGTAACAGAAGAAAAACTTTTTCAGATGCCGTGATAGAAGAAGGCGATGCAAGGGGAACCTCCAAAGCGGCCAGAGGTGGAGCAGAAAATATCAAAATTCCACATCTATAAGATATTTTAATAACAAATTATGATTATCTCCTTCTACATAATAATTGGAGATAATAATGTTCTTATACTAATCAAAATATAAACTCATTTGTATGAATTCAACATATTTGCTCTCAATGAACACAGTATTTCTTTATAGTACTTACCCCAAATGTAATTCATTATTTTAAGTTCTGTTTCCCAACAAAACTCATGAAGTTAGGGACTACATCTGCCTCATGAAGTTAGGGACTACATCTGCCTTGTTATCCCAAACTGGAAAATTATATCAGATATGTAATACAGACAAATAAACATTCGCTGAAAGATAGAAAAGGATGCATTTGAATCATTAAAAATACCTAAAAATTTACCTGGTTATATATCTATCAGAGAAGATAGGCAAAGAGACTGTGCAGAATTTCTAACTAAGAAGGAAAAATAGAAAACAAAGCCTGATAATAGTGAAGAAATAGTAGAGGAAAAGAAGAAATGAAAGAGATTAAAAGGAAAATCTAAAAAGGACTAAGATATTAGGAAGGTAGGTATATATGACATAAACAGCAAAGTTAATTTAATCATGTATTAAATGATTAATAAATCATTGGACCTACTTTTCAAAAAGTTTATAATTATAAACAAATTATACCACTATATGTCCAAGCAGGTTGTAAGTGTTACAGCTCATGGAAGAATTTTTCAAAGACCTCTGTCAGTTGTATACACAACACTGTGAATATATTTGTCTCCTGAGTCTTGATCAATGATATAATAACCTAGAATTTTATGAAAAGTGAATTAAAGCAGAATAAGGTGTAAATATGGAAACTATGTGAACTAAAAAGATGAAAATATATGCACTCAAATACCAGAGACCATAGAAACTCATAACGTTTAGGAGCTTTAAGGTCACTGGAGACATAATAACTAAATCTCAACTCACCAAAAAAGTCATGCAGCAGTTTCTAGATGAAGACTCAACAAAAATATTATTATCTCCAATTATTATGTAGAAGGAGATAGTCATAATTTGCTATTAAAATATCTTATACATGTGGAATTTTGATATTCGCTGCTCCACCTCTGGCCGCTTTGGAGGTTCCCCTTGCATTGCCTTCTTCTATCTTGGCATCTGAAAAAGCTTTTGTATGTATATAGAAATCATAAACATCCTCAAGGAAGAACTCCTGAATGATTGTGTTCTGAATTCATATTCCTGTAATTGAGATATCCATCACCTCAAACATTTATTTTTTTGTTTATGTTTTGAAACTCCAAATCTTCTCTCTTCTACCTATTTTGAAATATACATTAAATTATTGTTAACTATTGTTGCCCTATTGTGCTACTGAACACTAGCTCTTATTACTTCTATATAATTGTATTTTTGTAACTATTAACCCATCATTTTTATCTCTTCCTCCCCATTATCCTTCCCAGCCTCTGGTAAGCATCATTCTACTCCTTATTTTCATGAAATCAACTTTTATAGTTCCCACATATAAGTGTGAACATACATTTATCTTTGCATGGTTTATTTCACTTAACATAATGTTCTCCAGTTCTATCCATGTTGTTGCAAACGACAGAATTTCATTTTTGGTAGCTGAATAATAGTCAATATA
This sequence comes from Perodicticus potto, assembly GCA_963574655.1. Classification (NCBI taxonomy): domain Eukaryota; kingdom Metazoa; phylum Chordata; class Mammalia; order Primates; family Lorisidae; genus Perodicticus; species Perodicticus potto. Next base: position 3,095 of record CAUYRH010034208.1, read on the forward strand.
TACCACATTTTCTTTATCCATTCATCTCTTGATAAACACTTAGATTGATTCCATATCTTAGCTTACTGTAAATAGTGCTGCAATAAACCTGGGAGTGCAGATGTCTCTTTGGTACACCTGATTTTCTTTCTCTAGGATATATACCAATCAGTGGGATTGCTGGATCATACAGTAGCTCTATTTCCAGTTCTTTGAGGAACCTTCATATTATTTTTCACAGTGGCAGTGTACAAGGGTTCCCCTTACCAGCATTTACTATTTTCTATCTTTTTGATAATAAATATTTTAACTGAGGTGCGATGAGACCTCATGGTGGTTTTGGTTTGCATTTCCCTAATAATTAGTGATGTTCAGCACCTGTTCACCATTTGAATACCTTCTTTTTTTATTAAATCATAACTGTATACATTGAAGAATTTATGGGATACAATGTGCTGATTTTATATACATTTTGGAATGCTTACGTCAAACTGGTTAACATAGCCTTCACCTCACTTAATTATTCTGTTAAGACATTTATACTCCACACTTACTAGATTTGACATGTACCCTTGCAATATGCATCATAGATGTGGTCTCACCATTTACCTGCCCTCCTTCCACCCTCCACTGTCCCCTCCCTTCCCCCTCCTCTTCCTGCCTTCATCCTGGGCTATAATTGTTTTATCTTACATATGAAAGTGGGGGTGATTATAAATTGGTTTCACAGTAGTACTGAGCACACTGGATACTTTTTCTTCCATTCTTGAGATACTTTATGCCTTCTTTTGAGAAATATCTACTCAGGTCTTCAGTCCACTTTTCAACTGGAATATTCAGGGTTGGGGATTGCTATCGAGTTGAGTTCTTTATATATTCACTTGCCAGTTGAATATTTAGAAGTATTTTCTCACATTCTGTATATTGTCTCCTCACTTTGTGGATTGGTCCCTTTACTGAGCAGAAGTTTGGGGGTTGATATTATCCCATTTATCCATTTTCACATTGGTTGCCTGTACTATTGAGGTCTTATTCAAGATGACCTTATTCAGTTAAGTCTTTTGCTATATGTCTTTTGCTATACGTTTTATGTTTCCTCTTAGAAAGATTTTCTCATTTGCCTTCTATTTCCTTTCCAACATTTTCATTCATAAGCCTTCTCAAAAACCATTTTTCAGGCTCTGTGCCTGTGGCTCAAGCGGCTAAGGCGCCAACCACATGCTCCTGAGCTGGCAGGTTCAAATCCAGCCTGGGCACGCCAAACAACAATGATGACTGCAACCAAAAAATAGCTGGGCATTGTGGCAGGCACCTGTAGTCCCAGCTACTTGGGAGGCAAAGGCAGAAGACTCGCTTGAGCCCAGGAGTTGGAGGTTGCTGTGAGGCGACAGCTTGAGGCTCTGTCTCAAAAAAAAAAAAAAAAAACATTTTTAATTCTATTAATAATTTACAAATAAAATTAATAAAATTGCTCTAATTCTAAATCACATAAGGAACAAGAAAACTAAAGAGATCTCATAGTAGCTTTACATATTATTTTGTTTTTAAGTTTTCCACATCAATTTTTAAATATTATATTGAAAAATATTTATTCAGCTTTAAGTTTTTTGGCTTCCATGTCCTTTATTTCTATTGAGATGTCTTTGAGACTCTTTTCCACCTTGCAAACTGGACAAGATCATAACAAATATGCTTCCCTCATTACAGAAGATGATCAATATATACTCATATCTTTTTAAAACCAAGCTGAGACAAAAATATAATAACCCTTGTTATCAGTTTCCTTGCCTGTTTACCAAGTGGCAGAAGATGAGAATCATTCATATAACCATCGCCAAGAACAGAGTGATTAATTGCAACCTAAACTGAATCCAAAACATTGCAAAGATATTTGACTCTTTCTAATGTGTTTCACATTTCCCAAAGCCAAAGTTTTCTAGCTGAAAGTCAAGGTCAGTTAACCATCTTTTATATGTCCGTAAACTTTTTCGCAGTTATTCTCCTATGCTATTCAATTTCTTATTCCAGATAAAATCTTTTAGAATGACATTCATGCTCCTTAGGAAAAAACTAATGTTGTGTCCATAGCAATTCTAACAACAGAAAGAAATCTGAGACCACTCTTCCTACTGTTAAATTTATTTCCATCCTTTCATTTTACCTGTATAAAGAGGACCTCATCTTCAGAGACTCTGAGATTTTCCTGTGTTTTCTAACATGAAGTATCATATAATATCCTGCCAAAGGAAGAATTAAAGCTAATTACACAGACCTCAAGAGTACAGTGACCAGGTAATACTATAAAAACTATGATAGTTTGTGAGGACCTACTAGACTTTGCCTCTAGAGAATCACTTTCTTTAGCCAGGGCAACCAAAGAATATAAACACTTATTACATGACACTAGAGAGAAAGAAGGAAACAAAGTGAAACATTTTTATTGAACATCTTTATACTATATTGTTGGATATTTTATAAATATTAGTAATTATACATTATAGTCTTAAAATTAGTAAATATTAACTCAAAAAAACTTCTAATCACCTGATTATCTCCAAAACATCCAATGTGCCAAACTTTTAGCACAACTCTTCATTTTTATATAATTATATGTGGATTAATTATGGATGTGTACAGAAATTTAGTTGTAGAAAACGTTATGCAAGTATACAGAGCTTAAAATTGAATGAAAGACTAAAACATCTGCTGATGATAAATTAAAGAAATTATGCTACATCCATCCATATAGTCAAATTCCCTGAAGACACTGGGAAAAAAAGTTCAAAATCTAAATGATCAGAGGGGAGAAGGATGGGGAAGTGGTGTTACAGTGTATGGCAAACTGTGTGGAAAATGCCCAATTTGTCTTGGGGGTGGGACAGAATTATAAGAGGGACTTTCCCTAACAAATGCCATCAGTGTGACCTAATTCTTTGTACCCCCAGTGAACCTAAAATAATAAAAAAAGAATATAAGTAAAATTTATCATATTCTGGATAATTTAAAATGAAAAATACAATCCCAGAAAACCTAAATAAGCAAAGACAACCACAACAAACTACTGAGTGAAACAATGGATTAAAACACATCATGTAGTATGCTGCTGCGCATACACGCATGTAAGTGTCTGCACAAGCAGATAAATTCTGTTCCATAAGCACTTCAGGAAAGTGAGCTTTTTAGGCAAGCAAAGAATTTACTTTCAATTTTGTATGCTGTCTGCCAGGACAAGAGATAGCACACCCAAATTAGGTAATTAGACAAGAGTTTTAAAAGGTACAAAGTTGGGTGAATAAAGTGTGGCTTTTGCATCACCACAGTGCGCCAATTCACACAGCACTGTGAGGGAGTTTTGTCCAAAAAAACAAATAACTATATAGGAGCTCCCTCCCTACTCACCTCATCTGGCCCTCAAGAACATTTTCCTTTGCCAAAGATAAAGGAAATTTTGAAATGAAGACATTTGATGATTATAAATATCAATTTGTATTCCAGAGGTGCATTAACTGATGCTTGCAGTGATAAATCCATCCTTGCCAACACATTCCAGTGTAAGATTCATTAATTTTGCTAATATATGTTGTCTTAGTGTGGTCCAAATTTGCATTTCTCTCTTTTCTTTATTAAGAATGATGTTTTCTATAGATTTGGGGGAGATAGCTGTGTCAGGTTAAGGAAATTCCCTTTTAATTTTTATGTTTTTTGTAATAAGGAAATTCCAAAGGATTGCCTAATTATTAACTATTTTTTCTTTTAAATCATGAATGGGTGATAAATTTTACCATGTGCTTTTTGTTTTCGTCTAAAAGATAATCAAGTTTTTTACTTTGTCAGTATGATTATTATATTATTATTTTTTAGTTTTAAGTCATTCTTACAGTCCTAAAATAAATCCAAATTATTCATGGTGAGTTTTCTTAGATATATAAGAAAACAATATATAATGCAATATATATGACTGCATAAAGTTATATGTGTATATATATATATTGATTTTTGTATCTATGTTCATGACTGGGGTGGCTCATAATTTTTATTTTTATTTAAAAATATTTCAACAAAAAAATAAAATATTAAGGGATTGAGGAGATACAAATGTTTTTTGTTACATGGCTAGCTTTTATAATGCTTAAGTCAGGGCTGTCACTGTCACCTAAATAGTGTTCATTGTACAATAGGTTTTTACTGTCCCCCTCCCCTCTTCTGGCTTTCCAATGTCATTTACATCTCTTTATGCCCACGTGTACCTATCACTTGACCCCGCTTATCAGTCAGAGCATAAAGTGTTTGTTTTTCTACTCCTGACATACTTCACATAAGACAATGGTCCCCAGTTCCAGCCAAATTGCTGCAAAGACATTATTTCATTCCTTTTGATGGCTGAATAGTACTCCACTTTGGTAAACTATCATGAATTGATAGGCATTTAGATTGATTACACACCTTTGCATTTGTGAATTGTGCTGCACATAAGCATCCAAAGTCCCAGTGCCTTTTTGATTAAATGACATCTTTTCCTTTGAGTAGATACCCAATAGTGAGATTGCTGGGTTGAATGGTAAGTTTACAGTTATGTCTTTGAGGAATTTCCACATCATTTTCCATAGAATTTGTACTAATCTGCACTCCCACCTATAATACCTATAAGTACTCCTTTCTCTCTACATCTATGTCAGCATCTATTTTTTTAACATTTTAGTAATGGCCTTCCTGACAGGAGTGAGGTGATATCTCATTACAGTTTTAATTTTCATTTCCCTGATGATTAAGTGATGTTCAGCATTTTTCCATATGTTTCTTGGCCATATGTCTATCTTCTTTTAAAAAACTTCTCTTTGTATCTTTTGCCCATGTTTTAGTAAGGTTGTCTGAATGGGCCTATAATTTTTCTTACTCATCTTTTTTCTATATTTGAGTGGTTTTGGTATCGAGGTTATGTTATTACTTCTCTCAAAGAATAAATTAGGAGAATATTCATTTTTTTTTGTTACCAGTATAGTCTGTATAAGTTTAGAATGATCTATTTCTTCAAAGTTGGAAGAGTTGCTTGCTTCATGAAACTACCTGAGCTCAGCTCAGTGCCCCATAGCACAGTGATTATGGCACCAGCCAAATACACTGAAACTAGAGGGTTCAAACCTAGCCTGGACCCTCTAAACAACAATGACAACTGCAACAAAAAATAGCCTGGTGGTTGGCTCGGCACCTGTGGCTCAACGGACTAGGGCGCCAGCCACGTACACCTGAGCTGGAAGGTTCGAATCCAGCCCAGACCCGCCAAACAGCAATGGTGGCTGCAACCAATGCAGGCTGCATTGTGGTGGGCGCCTGTAGTCCCAGCTACTTGGGAGGCGGAGGCAGGAGACTCGCTTGAGCCCAGGAATTGGAGGTTGCTGTGAGCTGAGATGCCACAGCACTCTATCCTGGGTGACAGCTTGAGGCTGTGTCTCAAAAAAAAAAAAAAAAATAGCCTGGTGTTATGTAAGGTGCTTGTAGTCCCAGCTACTTGGGAGGCTGAGGTAAGAGATCACTTGAGCATAGGAGTTAGAGTTTGCCGTGAGTGGTGACACCATTGCACTCTGCCTAGAGCAACATAGTGAGATTCTGTCTCAAAAAAAAGAAAGAAAGAAACTACCTGAGCTCGGTTTTCTCTTTGGGGAAATACTCTAATTATTTATTTAGTTTCCCTAAGACTTTTCAGGCTATATTTTCTTGAATGAGTTCTGAGAAATTATATGGTTGTTTAAAATGTGTTTATTTCATCTAAATTTTAAAATTCATTGTAGTCAAAGATTATCTTTTTAAAAATAATCTGCTACATTATGTAGATATACATATTGTTTCCTTGGTTCTATTTATCTCTGTCTCTTGTCTCTCTGTCCCTATCTCCTTGAATTATGTGGGTGTATATACATATATTTGTTTTCCTTGATCAAGTTAACCAGAAGATTACCTGGTTAGTTATTAGTTTTTTCAAAGAACCAACTTCTAGCTTTCATTGGTTTCTTCTATTTTATCTTTATTTTTGTTGCCTTTGATTTTGCTTTTATCTATCTAGTTTCTTTGAATTTATTGTGTCCTTTTTCTAAGTTCTTATGTGGGAAAGTTAAATACTACTTAATTTTGGCTCTCTTCTTTCTCATGAAGCATTTATTTCCATTGAAGTAAACATTAGTTTCTAAATCTCACAAGTTAAATTTTAAGTGTTCTAAGATTATCACAAATCCTTCACTGAAACAAAAATTATTTAAGAATTTTATGGCTCGGCGTCTGTGGCTCAACGGGCTAAGGCGGAAGCCACGTACACCTGAGCTGGCAGGTTCGAATCCATCCCGGGCCTGCCAAACTACGATGACAGCTGCAACCAAAAAATGGCCGGGCGTTGTGGCGGGCGCCTGTTGTCCCAGCTACTTGGGAGGCGGAGGCAGGAGACTCACTTGAGCCCAGGAATTGGAGGTTGCTGTGAGCTGTGATGCCAGAGCACTCTGTCCAGGGTGACAGCTTGAGGCTCTGTCTCAAAAAAAAAAAAAAAAAAGACTTTAGAAATTCCAGTTGTATGGGAATTTTAAAATACACATGTTTTTATAAACTTAAAAGTTTATAATATTATAATCAGATATTGAGGTCATAATATTCTTCCAATTTTAAGACCTATGTTCTTTTACTCGGTAGGTTTTTCTTTTTCTTTTTAAGTACCTAATACAAGGTATTGGTAAGTTTTTGTAATTGTTTCATGTGTGTTTTTAAAAAATGTATATTCTCTAACTGTGGGGAATAGAGTTCTATATATTTCATTCAGATCATGCTCCTTTATTTAATCATTAATATTGCTCATGATTGTTCAAACCCATAGCATTACTGATTTTTTTGTTTGCTTGACTTATAAGTGGTATAAAAAATGTATTGAAGTTTTCTATTATGTTGGGAAAATGATGTATTTGATCAATAATAGCTTCTGTATTTGAGACTATTATTTTAATTATACACATGTTTGAAATGTTCCTGGTGAACTGAATCTTGCATCATTATGACCATTTTTCCATTATTTTACTTTCAACCTTTCTGTATCTTTGTCTTTAGTTATGTGTCTTATAAATAGCATATATATGGATTTTTTGTTTTGTTGTTGTTGTTGCAGTTTGGCCAGGGCTGGGTTCGAACCCACCACCCTCAGTATATGGGGTCGGCCCCCTACTCACTGAGCCACAAGTGCTGCCCATATATATGGATTTTTGAAGTCAATTTTGACATCTGCAAATATGTAAAGCACAGACAATGACTTTACTTCACTGAGTTTTCTATAATAGCTGTTCTTTGGTACAGGCTGTGTTTATGGGGATCAACCATTTGGTTCCATTTTTTGATTGTAAAAATTATTCTAACCTAGGTCAGAAGAAATATTAAACAGATTTTTAAAACAAATCTTTATTAAAGATTGACAATGTGCTCTGCATTATACAATGCTGCCCTCTTGCCTTCCTGCTCAGGTGATGGCAATGTGTCATGTTGGTGCTGGTGCTGATCAATTACACTTCTTTGTAAGAGTTAATATGAAGCAATAACACCTGATGGATGATGGCAAGAATCGCAACAGAGAAAGATAATAAGACTGTGAAAGAAGAGTATATGCAACCCTTATTGGAAGTGATCAAAGATTTTTCTGGAAAGGTAAATATAATTGAAAACATTCTGACGTGAGTCTCTTTATACTCCAGTAATTAACACTTTATAACTTGACAGTGCTCTCTGATAAAAAAAAAAAAAATTGTACTATGAGGTCCGGGGGATTGGTCCTCAAAATATCTAGAAAAGCAAATCTGGTAAAGTAAAAACTAGTTATATAGTCTGTGGTTTCTCATTTCCTATTACTTACTTGCCCTCCTGGAAAAGGGTGTTTCTAAAAAAGTTGTTTATTTTTTTTTAAATCACAATTGTGTACATTGGTGCAATCATGGGGCACAGTGTGCTGACTTCATATACAATCTGAAATATTTTCATTGAACTATTTAACATAGCCTTCATGGCCTTTTAATCACTATATGAAGACATTTGTATTCTATATTTAAGCTTTTTAAAAAAATGCACTAGGTCTGGCAATAGTGTGTTCATATTCCTCCATGCAACAATCAGTGGGAGCCCGGTAGTGGATGACCCCCATGGATGGGGAGTCTGCCCTTTGGATCACTTGCACTCCTGCCATGCTCATCTATCTAGCACAGTGTGTCTTCCAGTGAGAGAGTGCGGCCTCTCCAGAGCTCATCTCCTCCAATGCTGGATCTTCTGTCATCATTTGTCTTCCAGTAGCCTCAAATCTATACCTCCCTCCCATCCTGCTCTCTCTCTTGAATTCCAAGTAAATGTTTTCAGTCTTCCACTGGGCATCTTCATCTGAGTCTACTCTTCATAGACTTGGGCTTAGGAGTGCCAATGAATCACACTTGTCTGTGCCTTTGGATTTTGAACCAATGGAGAACAGACACAAGTTTCTAGATGAGGGGTTAAACCATCATGTTGTATCCAGCTTGCTGCCTGGAGGGGCAGGCAGGGCTCCTGCACCTTTGAGGGTAGGAGAGACAGTGATTGTTGAAGAGGGCTGGGATTCAGGCGTGTGTTGCCATACAGGCAGGCTCTGGATGCTGAGCACATATACCCGCTGCATCTTGCAGACGTAGAGAAAGAGAACACACAGTTTCAGGGCACATAGGTCCCAGAGCAAGAGAAGCCAGGCCACAGGTTTCCTCCCCCAGTACTTCCCCAAGATGTGGGAAAGTTGGTGGAAATTCCTATTTTGTGGGTTGAAGCGGGAATTCAGAGAGAGGAAGAGAAGGGGTAAGAGTTTTTCTTGTGTTCAACCTGCCAGAGACTCAGTATAAAATACTCTCCCCTTATCCATGGAGGATAAGTTTTAAGGCTCCCTGCGGATGCCTGAAATTACAGAGAGTATCCTCTAAATACTATGCCTTTTTCCTTTACTTACATACCTGTGATAAAATTTATCTTATAAATTATACACAGTAGATTAACAATAGTCAGTAATAATAATAATATAATTATAACAATATACTGACATAAAAGTTATATGAATAATATGGTCTCTTTCTCTCTCTCAAAATATATATGCATATATTTTTTTGAGACAGAGTCGCATTCTGTTGCCCAGGTTAAAGTGCTGTGGCATCAGCCTAGCTCACAGCAGCCTCAAACTCCTGAATTTAAGAGATCCTCCTGCCTCAGCCTCCTGAGTAGCTGGGACTACAGGAACCCACTACCAGGCCTGGGTAATTTTTCTATTTTTAGTAGAGATGGGGTCTCACTCTTGCTCAGGCTGGTCTCAAACTCCTGAGCTCAACCAATCCTCTTGCCTTGGCCTCCTGGAGTACTAGGATTTCAATCCAGAGCCACTGTGCCTGGCCTGTCTCAAAATATTTCATAGTACTGTATTCACCTGTTTTTGGATGTGGGTGACCATGGGTAATGGAAACCACAGAAAGCGAAACCGTGGATGAGGGGGACACTGTATTGCTTTACAACTGTGCTCTTTCTCTCTCCTAGTTAACTGAGACAGTGTCTTCCATGTTACTCAGGTTAAACACCACATCTCTTGTCAGTATGTGGATTCTATTTCTGAAATGCTTCATGAGATATAGCCCTTCTCCTCCAGGCCATGGCCCAAAGAGTGCAGATTCTTAGTTCTTTTGCCTGGAATTTTACAGAGGCTTCCTAGTTTGCTTCTCTGTTAGGTTTTTTTTTGGTCTTTGCTCTGTTTCCTAGTCTTCCTCTCCCATTCTTCTAAACTTCGTTGTTGGGATGATCTATGCAAACCTTGATCATATATTACTTTTGTATACAGTACCCTTCCCTGGGTCCCAGCTTTGGAGAATAAATGACCACTAAAGGATTTAGCATTGCTTCTAAGTTGCTGTATGATTTCCCCCTAATCTATCCTTTACCCTTGTTGGACTCTTCTTTCTTTCAAAAATCCATTTGCTCACCCAACATTTATTAAATACCCACTATGTGCCAAGAATTGTGCCAAGGGCTGGGGATAGAGATACATAAGACACAGTCTCTGCTTTGTAATTTTTTATCTTCATGTCAGTTTTTACACTTTTTATCATCTATACTCTTCTTCTCTCTTGGCCAAAATGTTATCTTGAAGTTTGAACTCAAATGTCACCTCTTCTATGAAACCTTCTCTATTCCACTAAATAAGAAATAATCTCTGCCTTCTCTCTTTTACTGGATTTTTTACCGTCTTCCTGCATAATGTCATGCCTGCAAGTTTGAGCTCCCTTACCCAGCCATATTCTTCCTGAGGGCCAAGGCTACATCTTCTTCAACCTTGAGTATCCCACAGTGCCTGTTCATTTCTAGCACACATGAGGCATTCTACAGATGAGTGTCTATAAAATGCATCTTTTCAGAAGTGGGAAGTGAAACAAACCCAGAGAAAAATGCTTTGGAACACAAATAAATTCAGCATGATCCTAGGTATTACTAAATATAGCTACTTAGAGACAAATGTCATGATTAACAACACATTTGTCAGCCACCTACAATCCATTTTGAAACAAAGCAATATTTAACATTTTTAAACAATGTTTAATTTCTTCCTTTTCATTTCTACTGTAGCCAACTTAAAATATTGATCTCTTTACTTTTAAGAACCAGAGCTTTCACCCCGTTCAACCCAACTTTGTGAAATTGTTTCTGCTAACACTGCTGTGCATGAATCACTCCTGTACTTAAAGGCCTTTGACGGTTCCTCACTGCCTGTTGCATTGTCCTGACTCCTTGGCCTGACCTTTGTGGCCCTTGCCAGGCTGTTGTTCTGGGTCCCCCAGCTTAAGCCCAGGCCATGAAATCGTTAATGTCAGTCTCAGCTAGGACTATGTTCTTCCTCTCACCTTTAGCAGGTGTTTCTAGACCTGGTTGTGTATTCATAGCAGTTAAAATACAGATCTCTAGGCTCTCTGGAACTTCTGAAGTGGAGTTTGGAAATCTGCATTTTTATAAAGATCTACCAAAAGATTCTAATATGCAACAGTTTTGGGAACCAGTGCCTGTTAGGACTTTGTAGTCAAGGGAGATGGTCTCAGGTTGATGTGTGTCCTGGGTATTTATATATCTTTCTGATTTCTCCTTCTGGGTTGTACTCTTCCTAAAGGTGGAACTGTGGCATTAAGTCATTTCTCTTTGGGATCACCTGGCAGGATAGATCCCTCACAGTAATCTGAGAAATTACTCAACAAGTGTTTGTTGAATGAATGAATGCAGGCATGCCTGAATATCTCTTTGAAGAGGTGAAACTTGAAGGGTAACAGGAACTTATAATGTAGCCAGGAGTTTAGAGGAAATTCAGGTGGAAAGAGGAGCTTTTAATTTCAACATTCTGTTCAAGATGCAGGTGATAATCACATCTCTGGAGAGCCATTTTGAAATTGTTTTGTTTCCAGGGTTAAAATATTCCTCATATATTGATTTATTTTCAGTTTGGAGAGATGCTCATCTTTATAAGAATTTTCAACGGGTACCTTATTATTTGGTTGTTTCATTCTGGTTCTCTGATGATCAACTGGGTGTTTCTAAAATAGAATGTTTCAGCTCTTCCAGAATCTGCTCCCTGAGGTTGCTCTGGCAACCACCTTGAAAACTTTGGAGAGCTTTATCCTAAGTTTTCCAAACTTCTCAGATTTTCTGGCTGCCACACCATTTTCCAGTAATGCCTGACCTGAAAGATTAACATTAAATAATATGAATTAATTAGATAAATCTAAAACTCTTTCCAAATCCCCAGCATGCTTAGCATCTGTGTTGTTGCAGATCCCTTTCTTGATTGTATTGGTATTGGCCCTGGGTCTTTAGGAAAACAGGATCTTCAGCAGTGTGTTAACCAGGTATCAAACACACCTTGCCCTGGAGACCTTCCACTGCAGTCTGATGGTTTGTTTAAATCATAACCATTGTACCTATGACTTCCAGAAAGTGTCTCTGGTTTTATTGAAAAGCCAGGTAGAGAAAACAACATTTATAAGAAATATTTGTGCTTTTGATTGTCATGGCTAAGAAGTATTTGTGGTTTTGATTGTCACGGCTAAATCTTTGCACAGTTCTGAGTATTACTGGTGACACCCCAGCTCCTGCCTTGCTTTGATTGCTCAGTGTGTGTGTGTGACATGTGCAAACCCAGGGATTTGTTTCTGTGGGTACACATGCTATTGACACCAGAGGGAAGGGCTATAGCCCTTGAAGAGTCACTAAAAAGCCATAGGACATTAGACAAGTTACTTTGGAGTTCTCTAAACTTCAGCAAAGTAATAATAATCCCTGTCTACAAAACGGGGATTATGAAAACAGCTCCTTCATAGGAATAAATGAGATAATGTAATAAAGCACTTAACACAGTGGTTGGGCTCAGTTAGCCATTATCATCATCACTGTTATTTACCAGCTTATATGCACATAGTCTGGTTTTATTAGAAGAAAGGAGAAAAGCATAAGCTATTTTTTCTACCCAGTATGGAATCTGTCTGTCTTAGTACTTTGGCCTCACAGAGTTTTGCTCCTCTGGTTTCAGTGCAGTTTTTATTTGGTCTATAACACAGAGTGTTTGTGTTATGTATCTTCTGAGCAGCTACTACAAGGCCTGGCTGAGTCTCTAGAATAAAAGCGACCTCCAGTTTGGAAGTCACAGACAGGATGGGACAAGTATCTTTCAGCCCTCCTATCTTTCAGTCTAACATTTCTGAAGTTTTCTATCCGAACACTGTCACAAAAATGTATACTTTAGTAAGATGTTCCTTCCTACCCTCAACTCACTGAGAACCAGCTTATTGGGACCAAATTCTTAGGTGGCACTTAGAGAAAATGTGAAAGATAGTGGGGAGTTGCCAGTGGTGGGAGAAGAGAAGAGATGCGTGCTGGCCTGTTTGCTGTGCAGTCTTCAAGGGAATGAACACAAAGAGCCTTGCTTTGCTCCAGCTGTGTGGAGCAGCTTGCCTCGCACATCCCAGTGTGCACGGAGGGCACATTTGGAAGGGTGTGCTTGTGCTTTGCCCAAGCTACTCATTCAGTTTGTTCACACAGCTATTCAAGATTCTTGAGAATAGTGCTCACCCTCACCCTCTGATAATTACTTACTAAGTTTTACAGAAGGTAGCCCCTAAGCATTTTGTGCTCCTAAGCACTTAGTGTTCACCCTCACCCTCTCATCCAATTGTTTGCTAAGTTTCACAGATGGTTTTACAGATGCTCCTAAGCATTTTGTGCCGCGGCTTGAGGTGGTATAAGTTCTGCCCGCCCTAGAGCTCTGGTACCTGTTGGACCCTGAATAGTGTCTGCTGAGTGAGTGGATGGATTGAATGAACTGGGCCTGACTGATTCCACAGAGAAGTGATTAATTGGACCTCAGGGTCATTCCATGAATCCACTCATTGATTAAGTTATTATTGAACACGGACTCTAAGACACATGACTGCACACCCCAAAGAGCTGCAAGGGCTGCAGAAGCATGAACTGTCCCCAAATTATAAATGAATTGCGTGCATTCCAGAAATCCATCTGTTAAGATGACTACTTGAAATGAAAATCTAACGTTCAGACTTCAGACCAATCCAGAGTTCACATCCCCTTATGTGGTAATGAGTGGGATCAGTATTCCTGTGGAATTGTGCTACCTCCACATCAAGTCATGTTCATCTTATATGTCTCTAGAACAGTGGTTCTCAACCTTCCTAAAGCCGCAACCCTTTTATACAGTTCCTCATGTTGTAGTGACCCCCAACCATAAAATTATTTTTGTTGCTACTTCATAACTGTAATTTTGCTACTGTTATGAATCCTAATGTAAATATCTGATATGCAGGAGACCCAAAAGTGTTCGTGACCCACAGGTTGAGAACCGCTGCTCTAGAAAGCAACCAGCCCAAAAGCTGTCCCTATGTGTGTCCCAAGCTGCTGTCCCCTGCCTGCCCCTTTTTCACAGCTGTCCTTTCCTGAACAGTGCATGAGGTGGCAGTGACCCCAGTGTCTCCAATACAGTGGGGTCTGCTTCATTCTGCATGACGTTCTTCTCCCTCAGCTGTGTCGGGCTGCCCACACTACCTTTATTTTTAAACAAGTTCCATGCCCTCCTGAACCCACACCCCTGGTTCTCCTCTGTCCTCTCGCTGGCTGTTCCTCAGCCTCCTTGTTCTAGTCTTTCACCAGTCATTCACCAAATATTGGTGAGGTCAAGGCCTTAATCCTGGGCTCAGTCTCCATCTTGTCTCTCTGTCCACTTCTCCACTCTCCCACTGGGACATCTGATCTAAGCCTGGGATTTCATTGACCATCAGTATTTATATAAACTCCACGTTCCTCTTCTGAGGACTTGTACTCTGCACCCACTTGCCATGGATGTCCTAAGGAGACTCCAAACGCCAACCAATGTTGAGCTCATGTCTCTTCCCTCCAAGTTGTTCCTCTTCCAAAGCTACTCATTTCAGTTTATCACACAGCTGTTCAAGATTCCTGAGAGTAGTGCACACCTTCACCCTCTCATCCAATTATTTACTAAGTTTCCTAAGCATTTTCCAATTCCATCTTTGTGACTCCATCCCTTCTGCCTCTCTCCACTGTCTCCTGCAGGAGCACTGTTAGGAAAGGGTAAGGCTGGCTCGGCACCTGTGGCTCAACGGGCTAAGGTGCCAGCCACGTACACCTGAGCTGACGAGTTTGAATACAGCCCGAACCCGCCAAACAACAATGACGGCTGCAACCAAAAAATGGCCGGGCGTTGTGGCGGGCGCCTGTAGTCCCAGCTACTTGGGAGGCGGAGGCGGGAGACTCACTTGAGCCCAGGAATTGGAGGTTGCTGTGAGCTGTGATGCCACACCACTATATCCAGAGTGACAGCTTGAGACCCTGTCTCAAAAAAAAAAAAAAAAGAAAGAAAAAAAAGGAAAGGGTAAGGCCAAAGGATCACTCTTTCCCTTCAGCTTTGATTCTTCTTCAGGGAAGACTTCCCAGAATCCCAGACCCCCAGACTTCCATATCTGTCTTCCCATTCATGG
>CAUYRH010034210.1:0-21931 GCA_963574655.1 Perodicticus potto
TATTTTTATTTATTTATTTTTTATTTTTTTTAACATCATCATTATTAAAAGAAATGAAAAAGGGAGTTCTTTAAGCAGAAAGAAAATTACATTAATTAGTAACATTAAAATGAAGTACAAAATTCAATTGTATAAGTAATATTCAGTCATATTAAGAATACTCTAATACTGTAATGGTGTTATGTAAATCAGGAAGACTGAAAATCAGAAATATAAGAGGAAACATACAACTGGTAACACAGAAAGGAAAAGGATCATAAAAACTACTATGAACAATTATACACCAACCAAGTAGATAACCTAGAAGAAATGGATAAATTCCTAGACACATACAATTTACCACAACTAAATCATGAAGAAATAGAAAATCTAAACAGCAATGGTGAGTAAAGAGATTGAATTAGTATTAAAATGTCTCAAATAAAACCAGTCATCAGAACCAGATGACTTCTACCATACATTTAAAAAAGAACTAATGCCAATTTTTATCAAACATTTTAAAAATTGAGGAGTAAGAAGCACTTCCAAACTCCTTTTATGATGCCAGCATTACATTGATACCAATGCCAGGTAAGGACACCTTAAGAAAAAAAAATTACAGGCCAACATCACTGATGAACATATATGCAAAAATTGTCAATAGAATACTAGCAAACTGAATTCAATGGCACATTTAAAAGGTCTTTCAAGCTGGGCTTGGTGGCTCACACCTGTAATCCTAGCACTCTGGGAGGATCCCTTAATCTCAGGAGTTCAAAACCAGCCGAGCAAGAATGAGAACCCATCTCTACTAAGAATAAAAAAATTAGTTTGACATTGTGGCAGATGCCTGTAATCCCAGCTACTTGGGAGGCTGAGGCAGGAGGATTGCTCTAATCCAGGAGTTTGAAGTTGCTGTGAGTTAGGCTGAATGCTATAGCACTCTAGCCTCTTAATGATATATATATATATATGATCACAAAGCTACAGTACTCAAAACAGCATGATACTAGCATAAAAACAGACACATTGACCAATGGAACAAAATAGAGCCTACTATAAGAACCTTCACATTTATGATAAATTTATTTTTGAAAAAGGTGTCAAAAGCACACAATGGGAAAAAGGTAGTACCTTTAATAAATGATGCTGGGAAATCTGGATTTCTACATACAGAAGAATGAAACTGGATACTGCAACACAATATACAAAAATCAACTGAAAATGGATTAAAAACTTAAATGTAGGACCTGAAACTGTAAAATTCATATAAGAAATAAATACATATGGCTCGGCACCTATGGCTCAAGCGGCTAAGGTGCCAGCCACATACACCTGAGCTGGTGGGTTCAAATCCAGCCCAGGCCTGCCAAACAACAATAACAGCTGCAACCAAAAATAAAGCCCAGCGTTGGGGCGGGTGCCTGTAGGTCCAGCTACTTGGGAGGCAGAGGCAGAAGAATCACTTGAGCCCAGGAGTTGGAGATTACTGTGAGCTGTGATGCTCATCTACCCAGGATGACAGCTTGAGGCTTTGACTCAAAAAAAAAAAAAAAAAAAAAGAAAGAAAGAAAGAAAGAAAAGAAATGAAATGAATACAAAGAGGAAAATATCCATGACTGTAGTCTAGGCAATGACTTTTGGTTATGACCCCAAAAGCAAGAGCAATGAAAGCAAAAATTGACAAAGGGAATTACATCAAACTAAAAGCTTTTCCACAGCAAGGGAAATAATCAACAGTATAAAGAGATAATCTCTGGAATGGGAAAAAACATTTGCAAACCATACACCTAATAAAGGATTTATAACTAAAATATATAAGGAACTCGACTCAATAGCAAGAAAGCAACCCAGTTTATAAACAGGCAAAGGATCCAAATAGACATTTCTCAAGGAAACGTGCAAATGCCCAACAGATATATGAAAAATGTTCAGTGTCATTAATCATGAAAGAGAAAACCAAGTTAAAATAACAGTGAGATATCACCTCACACTTGTCAGAATAGCAATTATCACAAAAAAGAAGATAACGAGTATTGGTGAGGATATTGAGAAAAGTGAACCCCTGCATGCTTTTTGGGGACTATAAATTAGTGCAACCATTATGGAAAATAGTATGAAAATTTCTCAAAAAATTAAAAATAGAACTACCACATGATCCAGCAATCTCACTATTTGGTATGTATCCAAAGGAAATGAAATCAATATGTTGAAGAGATGTCTGCACTCACATGTTCACCGCAGCATTATTCCCAATATCTAAGATACAGGAATCAACCTAAGTTGATGGATGAATGGATAAAGAAAATGTGGTAAGATCAAATATTTTGATCTGGTTGTTTGTACCCTCACATTAACCTGAAATAAATTTAATTTTTGAAGATAAAAAAAAAAGAAAATATGGTATGTATATACAATGGAATATTATTCAGCCTTTAAAAAGAAGGAAATCCTGTCATTAGCAACAACATGGATGAACCTGAAGGACATTGTGTTAAGTTAATAAGCCAGGCACAGAAAGACAAATACTGCATGATCTCACTTAAACTTGAAATCTAAAATAGTTGAACTCACAGAAGCCGAGAATAGAACAGTGGTTATCAGGTGCTAGGGATGAGGGTTGGGGAGATATCAGATAAAATTCCAGTTAGATCAAAGGAACAAGCTCAAAAAAGCTATGGTGACTCTAGTTAATAATACATGTAATGTGTTGAATTCCTGAAAATCCCTAAGAGTAGATTTTAAATGTTCTTACCACAAAAATGATAACTATGTGATATAATGCAATACAGGGTGTCCATAAAGTTCATGTGCAATTTAAGAGAGACAACTATTTTGCACATGAAATTTATGGACGCCCTGTATATTAATTTATTTAATTTAGCTATTCTATAATATATACATATTTTAAAACATGTTGTTGTACACAATACAGATAATTTTTGTATACAACTTTTATGCATGATTCCACAGATATGAGATATGTAGTATCTAAAATAGTCCAACAGAAACAGAGAGTCGATTTGTGGTTGGCAGAGGCTAGAGGAGGGGGAATGAGGAATTGGTATTCAATGGGCATAAAATTTCAGTTATGTAAGAGGATTAATTTTTAGAGATCTACTATACAGCATTGTGACTATCATTAATGCTATGTCACATACTTAAATATTTGAGCAATTATCACAGGGTTGTTGTAAGAACTAAAAAGTTTTGCACCTAGAAATGCCTAGCACAGCCATGAGACTGTGCTTTTCTTTTAGTTTTTGTTATTAAATAATGTTAGTCTTTGTCCTTAATGTAAAATGATTTAGGAGGTTATATCTCATATTAAGTGTTAACACAATAAAGTTTTTCTAAGAAAAGAGATTTATAAGTACATTTTTGAGTGTTACAACTAGATGTCTTGGCACTGTGAGAGAGTTTTTAAAAATACAGAAAAAAGGGCGGTGCCTGTGGCTCATCAACTAGGGCGCCGGCCCCATATACAGAAGGTGGCAGGTTCAAACCCGGCCTCCGCCAAACTGCAAAATAGAAAAATAGCCGGGCATTGTGGTGGGCACCTGTAGTCCCAGCTACTGGGGAGGCTGAGGCAAGAGAATCGCCTAAGCCCAGGAGTTGGAGGTTGCTGTGAGCTGTGTGACACCACGGTACTCTACCAAGGGTGATAAAGTGAGACGCTGTCTCTATAAAAAAAAAAAAAAAATACAGAAAAAATTTGAAGTGTAAGCCAACAATATAGACTTTAATCCCATTCTTGGATTATATGCTACTAGATGGTATTAATAGGTAATTCTAGAGGCTAAAACATTGTATACTTATTTGAGTAAACTCATTGTGTTCATAAGTAAATTGCTTTCCAAATAATTGACAAAAACCTTAGTACATTTTGCTTGTGAATATTTTCTTGCTCACAGTAATTGTCTTCTTACTAAAAGATAATTTATCTTTAACATCCTGTCCAGGAAAAAGTAAAACAGCAGACACATATATAGTAGGTGGCAAAAGCACTCTACAGTTCATGAACTAAATTGTTATCTCTTATAAATCTATTTTTAATAGCTATGAATAATACCCCTGGTAGTCAGTGAGTAACAAAATCATAGCTGGTAAAATCAAGTCAAAGTACACCAAAACCATTTTTCTCCTATTGTCTTTGAGCTTTGTGCCACAAAATATATAATACTGATAAATTGTACTTGTGTAGTACCTCACTCCTTAGAAAAGGGTGTTCATATCTCTTTTCTTTAGATAGTCACAATACTGTGTATAGACAATATTATTGAGATCTTACAGATAAGGAAACTAATATTTTTTAAAAATTATGTTGGCTTGGTGGTTAGGGCACCGGCCACATACACTGGGGCTGGTGGGCTCGAACCCGGCCCACCCCTGCTAAACAACAACTATTACGGCAACAACAAAAATAGCCAGGCATTGTGGCAGGCGCCTGTAGTCCCAGCTACTTGGGAGGCTGAGGCAAGAGAATCACTTAAGCCTAAGAGTTTGAGGTTGCTGTGAGCTGTGATGCCACGGCACTCAACCAAGGGTGACATAATGAGACTCTGTCTCAAAAAAAAAAATTATATCAACACTCATCCATTGTTGAGGGACTACAAAGTAGTATAACCTCTATGAAAAGTAGTATAGAGATTCCCCAAGGAACTTAAAATAGAGCTTCCATTTGATTCAGTAATCCCACTACTGACTACTTACCAAAGGAAAAAAATGACCTTTTATAAAAAAGACACCTGTACTCAAATGTTTATAGCAGCAAAACTCACAATTGCAAAGTTGAGGATCAACCCACGTTGAGTGGATTAATAAAATGTGGCATACGTACTCCAAGGAGTACTACTCAGCCATAAAACATTAGTGAACTAATACCGCTTATATTAATTTGGATGGAACTGGAGACCATTTTTCTAAGTGAAGTATCACAAGAATGGAAAAAAAAAAAACACCATATGTACTCACTATTAAATTGGAACTAATCGATCAACACTTATGCATACATATGGAAATAACACTCATAAAAAATCAAGTAGGTGGGGTGGGAAAAAAGTGTGGGCAAATTCACATCTAACGGGTACAATGCACGCTATCTGGGTTATGGGCACACTTTTAACTTTGACTTGAGCAGTACAAAAGCAATCTATGTAACCAAAACATTTGTACCTTCATAATATTCTGCAATAAAACTTCAAAAAAATTTTAGTGATTTGCTCATTTGTCTCACAATGAGAAAAGGCAGTTCCAGGATTCAAACACAATTCTGCTGTCTCTAGTCCCAAAGCTGCTATCCTTTCTCACCCAAGGGAGACATTCGGCCTTGTAGTGACAACCTATTGTTTCATTAGTAATTAAAACATCCTGATGAAAAGTCCAAAATAGATATTTCTTGTGCTGAGCTCCTCTCCAATTAAAAGAGTTATAGTACAAATTCAAAATCTTTTGACATTTTAGTTATGACTTTCCAGAATGCTTATCAATATGTGTCATGAGAGCAGATAAATTAAGTGATTGTCTAACCTGGATAACTGCATTAGGTGCTAAGCCCCATTTATTTTCTTATTTGGAGAAGAAACAATATATCATAAATATGTGACTTGTATAATGCCATAATAAAAATTGTATGCATGGGCGGCGCCTGTGGCTCAAAGGAGTAGGGCGCCAGCCCCATATACCAGAGGTAGTGGGTTCAAACCTAGCCCCGGCCAAAAACTGCAAAAAAAAAGATTGTATGCAATAGTAATAATACCCATCAGATATTGAGTACCTACTGTGTGTATGCCAGGCTCTCTGTTGAGTACTCTGTGTACATTTCCTCATGGAATCATTTGGTGGGGGGGGGGGGGTATGTTCCTATAAGTAATGTAACTGTTACTTTCATTTTGCAGATCAAGTGGCCAGGGTCCAGAGAAATTAAATAACTAATTTGAGACCACATAGATTCTGTTAACCAATATGCTACACTGTATCCAACCTACCATACGAGGAGTATGGAACCATATATGGTTTCAAAAATGAAAGGAGATTTAAAAAGTAAAAAAAAGAATAAAAGAATAAAATCAGGTGCATTTAGTCAAATTGCTGCTTATTTTGAAAACTTTTAAGGGAGTATTTCTTAGTCAGTAATTTTACAGAATTCTCAAAATTCATTCTCTCTCTCATTCTCTCTCTCCACGAATATTAATATATATAATCTACATATGTATACTTTCTAGTTGAATAGAATGTGTCTATCTCCATGTATGTATATCTACCTACACATATACTGTACAAAAATGTATTATCCAGAACTGTGTGACTCCCTCTCCTATCTTTCCAATCTGTCCCCTTCCTCTTGAAAAGTAATGTTATATCTGACAATGGGTTGTAGCTATACAAAACTCAGTCTGACCTGATAAAATTTCATTCATTAGTATTTCATTTTCTGGGAAATACAATTATTAAAAAATGCCCAGAAAGTCTTCTTAAGGGGCTGATAATGAAAAAAAAGATTCAGAAATACTGCACTAAATTATTGCTTGTCTTTGTCACTTTGTCATTTTAAAAATGTTAAATTAATTGAATATTACAGTCTGTAACCTTTTGAGAGGAGTTTTTTTCCCCCTCAGTATAATGTGTTGGAGATCCAACAAAATTGTATGTATAAAAAGTTTGCTTTTTTTTTGGGGGGGGGACAGTCTCTCACTATGTTACCCTAGGTAGAGTGCTGTGACACCACAGCTCACAGCAACCTCAGATTCTTGGACTTAAATGATTCTCTAGCCTCAGCCTCCCACGTAGCTGGGACTACAGGCACTTGCCACAACGCCCAGCTATTTTTCTGTTGCAGTTGTCATTGTTGCTTAGCTGGCCTGGGCTGGGTTCAAACCCGCCAGCGTTAGTGTGTGTGGCTGGTGCCGTGAACCACTGTGTTACGGGCACCAAGCCGAAACAAAAGTTTGCTTTTTTTTTTTTATTATTAAATCATAGCTGTGTACATCAATGCAATCATGGGGTACAATGTGCTGGTTTTGTATATAATTTGAAATATTTTCATCAAACTGATTAACATAGCCTTCACAGCATTTTCTTAGTTATTGTGTTAAGACATTTATATTCTACATTTAGCAACTTTCACATGTACCCTTGTAAGGTGCATCATAAGTGTGGTCCCACCGATTAACCTCCCTCTACCCATCCTCCCCCCTCCCCTCCCCTCCCCTCACTCTCCCCTTTCCCCATATTCTTGGGCTATGAAAGCTATAACCCAATTATAGCCCAAAAGTTTTCTTTTTTATTGCTGAGTAGTATTCCATGCTATGACTACATCAGTTTTATTTAACCATTCACCGAATGAAGGACTTCTGAGTTGTTTCCAATTTTGGAAATTATGAATAAAGCTTCTGTAAACATTCCCATACATTTTTCTGTAACTACATATATGCTTACAAGCATTTGATAATGTCAGTATTGTTTATATTTTTTAATGTTAGAGACCTTCTGATAAATATCTAATAATAATTTATCATGGTTTTAATTTACATTTCTTTAATGGCTAATGATGTCAAATATCTTTCATGTGCTTATTTGTTTATTTGAAGTTTTCTTTTTCTTGCTATTTTTTAGTGATGAGGTCTCACTCTGACTCAGCCTGGTCTCAAACTCATGAGCTCAAGCAATCCACCCACCTCGGCCTCCCAGAGTGCAAGAATTACAGGTGTGAGCCACCACACCCGGCCCTTATTTGTAGTTTTCACCACAGATCTTATACATGTTTTATTAGGAGTATACCTAATTGTTTCATTTTTTTGGTGATTGTAAATTGTATTGTATTTTTAATTCTAGTTTCCATTTGTTCATTTCTAGAATATAAAAAAGCAATTAATATTTATGTGTATAGCAAGCATCCAAGGATCTTAAACTTATAAGGTGCTTCACTTACAAGTTTTTGGTGCCTTCTGGTAAATCCTGGGGGATTTTATATTTAGACAATATGACATCTGCAATTAGAAAAAATCTAGTTTCCTCCTTACTAATCTGTATATCTTTTATTTCTTTTCTTTGCTTTTTTGTAGTATCTAGGATGTCTAGTATTATGATGAATAAGTGAGGAGGGTAGACCTCCCCTACCTTGCTCTTATTCTAGGACTCCATCATTCAGTATTTCACTATTAAGTAAGATGTTAGCTGTAGGTTGATTGTAGACATTTTTATCAAGTTGAGAACATTCTTCTCTCTTAGTTGGATGAGAGTTCTTTTCATTGTGAATGAGTATTGAATTTTGTCAGATGCTTTTTCTGAATTGATATAATCATGTATTTTTTCTTTAGCCTGATAATATGGTAGATTACACTGTTTTTTATTTTAAGTTAACATGAGGGTACAAAATTTTAGGTAACATTGTTCTTGCTTCCAAGGTAAAGTTCAAGTTGTAGTTGAGCCTTTCACCCAGGGGACATGCTGAACATCCTCACATTGTGTACATTAGGTGAGATCCTGCCAATTGCCTCCCTCCTCCCTTCCATCCCACTCCTCCTCCCGACCCCTGTTCCTCCTCTTCCCTCCCCCTCGCTGGACTATATTTGTGTTTTATCATTTGTGTGGACATGCAATTGTTTATATATTGGTTTCATGTAATATTGAGTACATTGGATCTTTTTTCCATTTTTTTTTTTTTTTGGAGTTTTTGGCTAGGGCTGGGTTAGAACCCACCACCTCCAGCATATGGGGCTGGTGCCCTACTCCTTGAGCCACAGGCGCCACCCCTTTTTTCCATTCTTGAGATACTTTACTAAGAAGAATGTGTTTCAGCTCCATCCAGGTAAACGTAAAAGATGTAAAGTTTTCAACTTTTCTTATGGTTGTATAGTACTCCATGTTATACATATGCCACAGTTTGTTGATCCATTCAAGTAATGATGGGAATTTAGATTGTTCACATGACTTGGCAAATATGAATTGAGCTGCAATAAATATTCTGGTGCAAATGTTATAGCAAAATGATTTTTGTTCTTCTGGATATATCTAACAAAGGATGCGAAAGATCTCTATAAAGAGAACTATGAAACCCTGAGAAAAGAAATAGTGGAAGATGATAATAAATGGAAAATCATGCCATGCTCATGGCTGGGAAGAATTGATAACAAATGGAAAAACATGCCATGCTCATGGCTGAGAACAATCAACATCATTAAAATGTTTGTTCTACCCAAAGCGATCTATAGCAATCCCCATTAAAGCACCAATGTCATACTTTTAAGAACTGGAATAGTACTTCATTTTACATGGAAACAGAAAAAACCCTGAATAGCAAATACTATTCTTAGAAATAAAAACAAATCTGGAGGCATCACGTTATCAGACTTCAGGTTATACTACAAGTCTATAGAGATCAAAACAGCATGGTACTGACACAAAAGTAGAGACATAGATCTATGGGATATAACAGAGAATCTAGAGATGAACCCAGCCACATATTGCTATTTAATCTTTGATAAAATCAACAAAACACACTGATTTCTGAATATTGAAATAGTCTTGCATTTCTGGAACAGAGCCCACCTCATTATAGTATATCATTCTTTTTACATATTGCGAGATTAGATTTGCTTGCTAATGCTGTATTTAGTTGAGGATTTCTGCTCTTACCTTCACTATTTCCTTCCTTTTTATCACGTTGGGTTCATTTCACTTTTTTTTTTTTTCCAGTTTTCTCTTAGAGGTGGGGTCCTATGGCCTTAAGGAAAGGTCTTCCTTAATGAGGTCTTCCTTGGTCCTTAAGTGCAACCTTTTGACTAAATCCAACTTTACATAATAAATCTTTTTATTAAAAGGGGTGCAAAGAGAACAATGAAGCTTTCCTTGCCTCCTTTATTAGGTAGAACAATCTTCAGATCAGAAGACTTCAGGTTCCTTTTCAGTACATGCCTTAGCTGCATCCCACAAATTTTAATATGATTTTTCATTTTCATTGAATTCAATGTTCTTTGAGACTGCCTTTTTGAGCCATTAGATCACTTAGATGGGTGCTGTTTAACTGCCAAGTAATTGGAGATTTTCCTTTTAGATTTCTGTTACTAATTTCTAGTATAGAAACATTATGATCAGAGAACAATTAAATATTTCAATTCATTTTAATGTCTTAAAGTTTATTTTATGACTCAAGATAGGGTCTATTTTCTACTCGAGAGGCTAAGGCAAGAGAATCACCTAAGCCCAAGAGCTGGAGGTTGCTGTGAACTGTGACACCATGGCACTCTACTGAGGGTGACAAAGTGAGAATTTGTCTCTAATAAAAAAAAAAAAAAAGATATGGTCTATTTTGGTCAATATGCCATGTGATTTTGAAAGGAATATATGCTTTGCTATTGCTAAGCAGAATGTTAAATTCAGTTGGTTAATGGTTGCATTAGTTTCCCATGGCTGCTGCAACAAATTATCAGAGACTTATTTAATAGCTACAAAGAACACAAATTTATTATCTTACATTTCTGTCATTCAGACAGAAATAGGTTCTGAAATAGGTCTCATTGGGCTAAAAACAACCATGCCAGCAGGGCTGTATTCCTTTCTGGAGACTCTAGGAGAAATTCCACAACCTTGCCCTTTCCAGCTTTGGAGGCCACCTATATCTCTTGGCTCATAGTCCTCTTGTTCTATCTTCAAAGACTAATATGGATTGAATTTTTCTTTTCTTTTTTTTTTTTTTTTTTGTGTGTGTGTGTAGAGACAGAGTCTCATTTCATCGCCCTCGGTAGAGTGCTGTGGCATCACACAGCTCACAGCAACCTCCAACTCCTGGGCTTAGGCGATTCTCTTGCCTCAGCCTCCTAAGTAGGTGGGACTACAGGCACCGGCTACAACGCCTGGCTATTTCTCTTTTGTTGCAGTTTGGCCGGGTCTGGGTTTGAACCCGCCACCCTTGGTATATGGAGCCGGTGCCCTACCCACTGAGCCACAGGCGGTGCCCTGAATTTTTTACTTTACATCAGTCTGTCTCCTCCTCTGTCTCCCTTTTCCTTACTTAAGGACCATGTGATTACATTTATCCTGTGCAAATAATCAAGAATTTTCTCCCACTTTTAAGGCCAATTGATCCATTGTTTACCTTAATTGCATATTTTATGGGGTATGGTGTAATGTTTTGACATATGTACATGATGGAATGATTATATTAGGATAATTAACATAGTCCTTGTCTCACTTATACATATTTTTCATGGTGAGAACATTTATTTTGTTTTGTTTTGTTTTGAAGTATTTTTAAACAACATTTAAAATCTATTCTTTTAACCATTTTGAAATATGTATATAATATATTATTAATATCTATGATGACCATCCTATGCAATGGATCTCAAAAATTTATTTCTCCTAATTGAAACTTTGTACCCTTTGTTAAAATCTCCTTATTTCTCACCCCTTACTCCTAGCCTCTGGTAAGCACCATTCTACTGCCTGCTAAAATGTAACTTTTTTAGATTCCACATCTAATTGACATCATGCAGTATTTGTCTTTCTATGGCAGGCTTATTTCGCTTAACATAATGTCCTCCATGTTCAACCGTGTAGTCACAAATGACAGGATTTCTTTCTTTTAGAAAACTGGTAGTTTTCATTGCACATATATACATTTTCTTTATCCATTCATCTGTTGATGGATATTCAGGCTAATTCTCCATATCTTTTCTTTTCTTTTCTTTCTTTTTCTTTTTTTTTTTTTTTTTTTGAGAGAGAGCCTCAAGCTGTCACCCTGGAGAGAGTGCTGTGGCATCACAGCTCACAGCAACCTCCAATTCCTGGGCTCAAGCGAGTCTCTTGCCTCCGCCTCCCAAGTAGCTGGGACTATAGGCGGCCGCCACAACGCCCGGCCATTTTTTTTTTTTGTTTGCAGCCATCATTGTTGTTTGGTGGGCCTGGGCTGGATTCGAACCCGCCAGCTCAGGTGTACGTGGCTGGTGCCTTAGCCTGTTGAGCCACAGGCGCCAAGCCTCATCTTTTCTTTGTTAATAAAACTTTGTAAAGATATGAATTTTTTTCTGAATAAAGCTTTGGTTAAATACCATAGATTTTGATATGGCCTGTTACAATTCTATCTTTTTTTTTTTTTTTTTGAGACAGAGTCTCACTATGTCACCCTTGGTAGAGTGCTGTGGTGTCACAGCTCACAGCAACCTCAAATTCTTGGGCTTAAGCGATTCTCCTGCCTCAGCCTCCCAAGCAGCTGGGACTACAGGCAACTGCCACAATACCCAGAGATTTTTTGTTGAGTTGTCATTGTTGGTTAGCTGGCCCGGGCCAGGTTCGAACTCGTCAACTTCAGTGTATGTGGCTGGCGCCATAACCACTGTGCTACAGGCACCGAGCCAGTTCTACTTTTTCTTTTTCTTTTTTCTTTATTTATTTATTTTTATTTTTATTTTTTTTTGAGACAGAGCCTCAAGCTGTCACCCTGGGTAGAGTGCAGGGGCATCACAGCTCACAGCAACCTCCAACTCCTGGGCTCAAGCGAATCTCCTGCCTCCGCCTCCCAAGTAGTTGGGACTACAGGTGCCCACCACAACACCCGGCCATTTTTTGGTTTCAGCCGTCCTTGTTGCTTGGCAGGCCCAGGCTGGATTCGAACCCGCCAGCTCAGGTGTACATGGCTGGCGCCTTAGCCCGTTGAGCCACAGGCGCTGAGCTTCTACTTTTTCTTAATAGATACTAGCATGGATGCAGAGAGAATAGAAAGCTTATTTACAAGGTCTGATAATTGTTCACAAACTCATCTTACAACAAGTGCTACATACCTCATTGCTACATAGTACTAAGGTCACCTTTTAAGTACTTCCCTTGGGAAGCTATGCACCAATGCCACCTTTCAAAGCAATTTTAGAAATCTTTTACTGGAATGACCATCACAGCTATGATCGTACAGCACACAAAAACATACAACAACAATAATGAACCCCTCTCAGCAAGATTCTACCACCATGCTCATATGAACACAGCTGTGAGACACTGATACACCAAGATTATGAAACCTTACTGAATTGTTTGTACAGTGCAGCCAATGTAAATGCATGGTGGCAAGTTCGTGAACTTAACTGTCAGACCTTTGTAAGACGACAGCTCTGATTGTCATTCCAGAGAAAAGAGTTCCAAAACTGCTGTGAAGGGCAGTCTAGGTGTTGGTATTAGTGCACAGCTTCCCAAGTGAAGTACTTTGAAGGTGACTGTAGAGATATTCAGTAGTAAAGTATTGTAGCTGTAGCACTTTTTCTAGGAATAACGTTCTCAAACTTAATTGTCAGACCTCGTATTGTTGGTGGGACTGCAAATTAGTACAACATCTATGGAAAATAGATGGAAAGAAATAGATTCAAAGAAATAAATGGAGACCTATCCTTCGATCCAGCAATCCCACTGCTGGATATTTATTTACTCAAAAGAAAAAAGTAATTTTATCAAAAAGACACCAGCGCCTGAATGTTTATCACAGCACAATTCACAATTGCAATTGCAATCGCAAAGATGTGGAATCACCTTAAGTGCCCATCAATTCATGAATGTATAAAGAAAATGTGATATGTAGGTGCACATATATACCATGGAGCATTAGTCAGCTGTAGCAAGGAATTAAATAAAGTCTTTTGAAGCAACCTGGATTGAACCAGGTAAATTTATCTCACGAATGGAAAAACAAACACCACATGTATGCACTAATAATTGGGAGCTAAGCACTCGGTACACACAGTTACAAAGAGAGATAAAGGACATCAGAAACCAAGAAAGGGACAGGATGGACAGGTGAGGGATAAAACTTACCTACTGGGTACCATGAACACTATTCTGGTGATGGGTACACCAAAAGCCCTGACTGAAGGATTATACAAGGTATCCATGTAACAAAAACATTTGTACCTCCTCCATCTTTTGGAATAAAAACAAATAAATAAATTAGAATTGTGTATGTGGTCTGGTACATGATTAATTTTTAAATATGTTTCAGAAGTATCACAATTTTATCCTCTGTTGGGTGCAAATTTTGGTATGTAGTGAACTCTCTAGTGGACTAAACTAATTATTTAAATCCTTTCTGACCCTGAGACCTGTTTTAAAATTTCCTTCCTACAATAGTTTTGTCACATTTTTCTTTTTTCCTCAAAGTTCTTACTCCATATGTAATTTGATGCAACTTTATGCTCCGAAATGCTATTTCCATCTAATTTAATGTTCAACTTCACGATCTCTTAAGGGATTTTCTAAGTCCCTTCTAGCTCTAAGTCCCCAAGATTCAACCTCTCGAAATGGAACCCACAGAACACTAAGATTCTCATCCCCTGTCTGATGTCGAACTAGGCAACACTGTTGCGCTCTAACGGTGTACAATTCATGGATTTGGTGTTTTTATTCTATAGAGACCCTGGACATTAACATCCAGGTCACTAGTAGTAATCAAATGTCCCAAGAGTGTTAAGAACATGATTCAGCACGGAACTGCTAAAAAAATTTCCCTTTGACAGATCTGGTCATATTTAACAGGAACCATACTGCGGCAAAAGGAGTACTAGGAATCCTGGATTTTAGCTCTTGCACTGGATTCCAATTTCCTCACCAGGAAAACCAAAAACCATTTAAAACTCCCCTAGAAGTAGCTTTAGTCCCTAAAAGGAAGAATTTAAAAATAATGACCGAGTGCTTGGGTCTCTGGAACTGAACTGGCACTAGAGTTCTGTTTTGTCCCCTCCCTACCCGTTCAAGATTTCAGATCTAGAGGGAGTAGTGAGTTCGAGTTCTTATAGCTTGGGAAGGTCTAATCAGGAAGCCTAGCGAGCAGCCAGTAACACAACTTCGGTTTATTCTTCCAGCCTCACCAACATATCTCTTCCTACCTCGCCTTCCTCCGCCGCAGCTTCTTTCAAGTCCGCATCTCCGTCTCCCTCAGTTTCCTCTGGGATTCCATCGGTATCGGTAGCTCCCAGGTCCACCGGAGCAGCGACCGTTTCGTCCGACTCTCTCGTCTCTCCACCTTTGTCTGTAGGCGACTCTCGAGCATTGTCCATCTAGGGCAGAATTAGATGAGGCAGGAGATTATAGCTATGCCGTACGCACTAGCTCCAGGATCCTGTACTACACAGAAGGTCAGAAACTTATTTCCTGCGGTCGCGTCGTGATGACATCACCCTACCACTCCGCGGAGGGGCCATTTTGAGGCGCGCGCAGAAGACTTCAGGGCTTGGTTTTTAACTTTGGTTTGGTAAAGGTGGCAGGAGGGAAAATGGGTATGTGGATTTTATATTGTGAATCCTCCGCCTTTGGAAAGCAGTATTTGTTAGGGAGCGTGGTTTTGTTTACTAAAAGACTTCTTTTCCCTTTCTGCCTAGCTAAACATGCAATATGAGTTAATCTCTTCCTTTAACCTGTTTCTGAAGAGAAAAGTTGGGGGACGGAAGAAACTCAATTCTGTTGAATACCAGTGTCGTGGAATGCGACTACCTTGGATTAGTAAACTTTCCTAACCTTGTATATTTCAAATAGACACGGGGGCTGTGTTGACATTCAATTATCGGCATTTCCCTTCCCTTCTGCAAGCACCTTTAAAAAGTCACATAGCTTCAGCATAATGGATAGTCCCATTTATTCACTCCACAACTATTGACCGCATACTTCAACTTCGCAGTTCTAGTGTCAGGGAACAAAACAGACATAGTTTCTATCCAATTAAATGCTTTTTCCAGTTCATCGGTACTCAAGATTGGAATTGGTTTCACAAACCTGACCTTTCAAAGTTAGTTTGCTTATCTCATCAAAACTAAGAGGAAACCCTATAAAGAGGGAGGTCGCTTGTTTGCATGTTTCTCTTTAAAGAGCCATTTCTTTGAGAAGATGAAATGGCGAGGATATTTCCATTAAAATTTTTTGCTCTCTTCTCTCATTGAAGTATGAGGGGTAGGGCGTTTTATTCACCTCTGTGTAGCTAGGTCCCCGCGTCTATTACATACTTGATTTGCAAGAACGGACTTGGAAATGTAGTAACGCGTTACCACATTTCTCTTTGTTTCTGCACTCCCTGTGCACATTAGCATATTTCCTACCCGTGGAGGTCCCAAGACCTTTAGGGAAGGAGCAAACTTCGGAAGGCAAGTCCAGGTGGACCCAGTTTGCCCCTTCCACATACACAATGGGAGTCCACAGAGCAGTACCCGCTTCCCACCACAGGCCGGTCTGGGCACAGATAGGTCCACCTGCGCTGGTCTGAAGAGCTCCGCCCAGCAAGGTGGGCAAGGGGCGGGACACGGTGACGCGTGACGCCAGATCCCGGAAGTGACGCTCTTGTGGTAGGGGGGAAAAGGCGGGGGGGAAAGGGGGTGTCTCCGGCCGGTTTGGGGGGGTGCGTTGCCCGGAGACGGAAAGTTTGGGAACCGGAGCAGGCTAGGCGGCATCCCCGGGGAGGGGGCCCGGGGGCTGACGGCCCTGGGGATGGGGAAGGAGCAGGAGCTGTTGGAGGCGGCCCGTACTGGGCACCTCCCGGCGGTGGAGAAGCTGCTGTCCGGGAAGCGGCTCTCCTCAGGCTTCGGGGGCAGCGGCGGCGGCTCCGGGGGTGGCGGCAGTGGCGGCGGCGGCGGCCTCGGCTCTTCCAGTCACCCTCTCTCCAGTCTGCTCAGGTGGGTACGCGTCGGGGGTGGGCCGCTGCTTGGAGACCTCTTCTACCATGCCCGTCTCTTGGGTCCCCAGAGAGGTCAGAACTCCTGAGACCCGGGCAGGGTGGGCTCTTGGAGTGTCCGGGGGTGAGGGCAGCCAGCCCGCGAGCCGCGGAGTCGGAGGCGGCGCGCTCTCCTAGTCTCGCGTCCTGGCCGGGCTGCGAAGAATGGTGGGAGTGCCCAGGTGGCAGCCTTCGCCGCATGGCTTAGCCCGGCTTCGCCCTCGCTCTCTCTGGGGTCCTGGTGTTGTATCTCACCAGAGTCACTTGAGAGAGAGAAAAAATATATATATTACATATACACATATCTCTCTCACCTCCTGCAGAAACTCTAACGCTTTTCGGAATCACGCTACTGTCCTGGGGGACGTTCTGTTGATTCCCTTCTCTTAGGAACTTGGAACCTTTCACTAGGCTGTGCGGAATTTGGCTTTTGTCTGTATTAAAAGTGTCTCTGGGTTTATTACGTTCAAGGTCGTCGTCTTTGAGCCTCTCTGGTGCTTGAAGCTAAAACTGGGGTTCCTTGCACTGAAGCTCATTGGATTAGTGTATGTGGCATATGCAGGATTCATGGGGGCTTATTCATTCAGAAATAAAGGTTTAGAAAGACTTGTTCAGGAAACTGAGGAGTGCTTTAAACAAGGGTCTCTTGTTAAAATAAACACTTGAATGGGAGCTGTAGGGATTGAGGGGGAAAAGATCACTTTTGTGTGGCTTGGAAGGGAATTTGGAGGTGCTTTGTCAGTGTGAGTTAAATGTGTTGGCTCAGCAGCATTTTCATAGCCTGTTTTCTTTTCCTTCCTTGTTCTTTTGAGGTTTTTAAGAAGTGGAAGTTCATTTAGAAATGGCTTCGTTAGCTCTTGTTCCCTATTTATGTAACTTCAATTTGAATGAGCTTGGACTAAGGAAGCCTAAGACCTTAATAGATTGTTAGGTTTTAAGAACTGAGTACCAACCCAGGTCTTTATAGGAAGATTTTAAAAACGACTATAAGAGAGGGACCCTTTCCAGGAGCTTCTTTTTAGGAGGCAAAACCCAGTACTATTTGCTGCTATTTCTCCAATCCCTTGAACAATGCTGACTCATAGTAGGTACTCAAGATTTGTATCAATTAGAGGACAATAAGTTTCTTTCTTCTTTTTCTTTTTTAAAAAAATTATTTTCAGATAGTGGCTGAAATTAAGTTTAAAGTCTGAAGCACTTATGAGTTAAATTTCCAAATAAACTGATGGTGGTACTTGGGTTTAATTTCAATAGTTCAGAGAACACAGACATCACTTACTGATAAGATGGAGGTCAGGGCTTCCAGAAGGAGGACTTAAGCTCACCTTGAAGGATGTGAGGGTTTGGTTAGCTGAAGTACTGTGGGAAGGCTCCAGGTGGACTTCCCATGGTCAGAGGCAAAGAACTGAGAAGTGAGAAAGCAAACTTATTTGGTGCTTATTGGGCACTAGGAGAATTTCCTGCCTGGACCATTGACTGGTTGGGCATTATAAAAGTAAATAATTATAAATGTGCATTCTTCCATCTAGCAGAATAGACAGTCTTTCTTATATTTATAGTCCCCAGGTCCGTGACTGATGACTCACAGGTGTTCAGTAAACGTACATTGAATACTTAAGTTGGGTTATGAATCTTACTTTGATTACTTTTTTTTCTGGAGACAGAGTCTTAACTCTGTGGCTCTGGGTAGAGTGCTATGATGTCGCGGCTCACAGCAACTGCAAACTCAGGCTCAAGCGATCTTCCTGCTTTAGTTCCCAAGTAACTGGGATTACAGGCATCTGCCACAATGCCTGGCAACTTTTTTTGTTTTTTTTTGCTGTTTTTGGCCAGGGTTGGGTTTGAACCCGCCACCTCTGGCGTATGGGGCTGGCACCCTACTCCATTGAGCCACAGGTGCCGCCTGCCTGGCTAGTTTTTCTATTTTTAGTAGAGACAGGGTCTTGCTCTTGCTCAAGTGGGTCTCGATCTCCGAAGCTCAGGAAATGCACCAGTCTCGGCCTTCCAGAGTGCTAGGATTACAGGCATGAGCCACCGTGCTTCGCCTCTTTTCAACCTCTTGATAGAGACTGGGTGTCACTGCTGGAATGGTGGTGAAGAGGTCATTAACATGAAAAGTGCCAGAGAGCTGGGCTACCATTTCCGGCCCCTTACTTCGATTCCTTTGACACTATGTAGTTCTAATCTTGGAGAGGGAAAGACTTTACAAGTTTGGAGTTGCCTCTGTCTCTAATGAGTTAATGATGTAGTGTTTGGAGATTCTCCAGAGATTCCTTAATCCCTAGTATATCCTGCTGAAGTGAGAAACTTTCACATATCTCTCTCCTTGAAGTATAAGTCAAGTTATTCATAGTGCACTCACTCAGAGGCTGCTGAAATTCTTCTGAGGATTTAACTGCCATAGAGTTAAGCAAGATTAAGAAATCTGTTGAGCACAGTGTTTTTTTTTTTCAGGTTTTTTTTTCGGGGGGGGGGCCAGAACTGGGTTTGAACCCGCTATCTCTGGCATATGGGGCCGGTGCCCTACTCACTGAGCCACAGGCGCTGCCCGAGCACAGGGTTTTTACTTTGGGCCTCCTGTTAATGTGTTTGTTCTCTGCCATAAAGTGTGAGTGGTGTCTTCATTCCTCAGAGTTAGAGATCTGACTCCTGACTTGCTCCTGTGTCTGTTGTAGGGAGGGTAGATGTCTAAGAGCCTCCCCAGCCTCTCATTCCTGTGACTCCTAGGGGCAGGGAGGATCTGCAGGCACTAGTTACACTAGGTGTGTCGTTAATTAAAGGTGACTCTAGTTAAACGTAGTAAAAGATTTCTTTTCTTTTCTTTTTTTTTTTTTTTGAGGCAGAGTCTGACTTATTTCTTTTCCTGGGTACAGTGCCATCACATCATTGTAGCTCATAGCCACCTCAAACTCTTGAGGGCTCAAGAGATCCTCTTGCCTCAGCCTCCCCAGTAGCCTGCCACATACCTGTCTAGTTTTTCTATTTTTAGTAGAAAAAAATAGATCACTCTTTTTCTGATCACTCTTGCTCAGGCTGGTAGTGAAAGATTTCTTAGCAAGTGAAAGTGGTTTTGGTTTGGAAATAGTAGAGGGTAGGTCCCCTATGTCCCCAAGTCCCCTTCCCTGCTAAAGACTCTGCATTTCTGGATTATTTAATGAGAGCTTTGGAATCATAGCTTCAGATTTGGCCTTTGTATTTACTGCCATATCCTACCCCACTTATACTGCCAACTGGAACCTGCCTTTGTCCAGGTATTTGAGTGATGAAGTAAAAATGGCAGGCACAGGAATTTACAGCTGCAGTAGATATAAATGTTCCAGACTACATGTGTGTTTGTCTATTTATCTATTTATGACCCCCTCCCTCAAATTCCACAAAAGCTTTGTGCTTATTCTTAAGCTACAAAATGTCCCCTTCCCCTCATCCCATCTCTTTTCTCTTAGAGTGCTTGGGGCTTACATCTTAACTTCTGAAAGCCCTCCCTGATGACCCTAATGCACACAGATCTTTCAGGCTTCTACTTCTTTGGGACACATCATCTGTAGTGTATTTTGCTTGCCTATCTTTCACAGTTTATTTCTTTAACCTGTCAGTAATGTTTACATCTAGTAACCCTCACCTGTTGAGACTATACCTGAGAGTCAGAAAGACAGCAAAGAAAATGTCTACTGGGAAAAAGTTGTTATAAGCTGTTCTTCTGATCTTCCTTATTTACTGTACATTTATTCAGAAGCAGTACAGTGTCATACTTAAGACCGCTTGTACTTAAACCAGACTACCTGGACCATTCACTTTCTACCTCCACCATTGACTAGCTACTTGGTATTATTCAAGTGAACCACTTTGATCCTCAATTTCTGCATCTGTAAAATGAGGATAATATTATTTGCCTTATGGGTGTTGTCTTAATGTGTATAAGGAACTTACTATAATTCCTGGCACAGTCTAAGTGTTCAATGTTAGCCATCCTGAGTTTAGTACATACAGTTCTGCCATGTATCTGCTCTGTGTAAAAAGTATCATGCCAGATACATTTTAAATGTGTTATTTCTGGGTGGCGCCTGTGGTTCAGTGAGTAGGGCACTCGCCCCATATACTGAGGGTGGCGGGTTCGAACCTGGCCCTGGCCAAAAGTGCAACGAAAAATAGCCGGGCAGGGTGGCGCCTGTGGCTGGGTGGGCAAGGCGCCGGCCCCATATGCCGTGGATGGTGGGTTCAAACCTGGCCCTGGCCAAATTGCAACAACAACAAAAATAGCCAGGTGTTGTGGCAGGTGCCTGTAGTCCCAGCTATTCGGGAGGCTGAGGCAAGGGAATCGATTAAGCCCAGGAATTGGAGGTTGCTGTGAGCTGTGTGACGCCACAGCACTCTACCGAGGGCGACAAAGTGAGACTCTATCTCTAAAAAAATAATAATAATAAATAAATAAATGTGTTCTTTCATACTTGGGGATCTGTTTTCTAAGCCATGGCAGATTAGAAACGGTATATAAGGAAGGGGGCCTACTTAGGCAGGCCCATTAATGTCATTAATTTACCAAATATTTGCACATCTACTTTGTGCCGGACCAAGTGGTTGCTAGATGCACTGTAAAATTTATCTCAGACCTGGCACGTTACAGTTACTCTATCAGAATTAACCCTTCTCTTTATACATGGTCTATTCTCTTACACAATTTAAAGTGGTATGCTGTGTCTATGGAACAGTTTGACAAAAAAAGAGACAGTAAAAGCATACAAATCTAGCATAATTTATCCCACCTTCTAGTCATTTGAGGCTGTTAACATTCATGTATAGAGCCCTACACATCTAGGTAGGCCCCAAGCATCATTGTGCTATATCTTAGTGTCATAATTTATTATGACTTTTACCCATCTTAGTGCCATAATTTATTATGACTTTTAGCCATCAAATAAAGATTAAATCATATTTGATGTAGATTGTTAAAGAAAGTAGAAAAACATAAATGTATTTTAATCCATAAATTCATAAATGCATTTCTATCCAAAATGATTCAAATACAATTTTCATTACTTAAAAGGATAAGCAGTAGATTATCTAGAAATGTTAGTTATCCAAAATGTGTAGTCTTTTTTTTTTTTTTTTGAGACAGATCCTCAAGCTGTCACCCTGGATAGAGTGCTGTGGCATCACAGCTCACAGCAACCTCCAATTCCTGGGCTTAAGCGAGTCTCCTGCCTCCGCCTCCCAAGTAGCTGGGACTACAGGCGCCCGCTACAACGCCCGGCCATTTTTTGGTTGCAGCCGTCATTGTTG
>CAUYRH010034212.1:0-30422 GCA_963574655.1 Perodicticus potto
AATATTCCAATCCCAAACTGAGCAGAAGAAAAGAAATAACCAAAATTAGAGCAGAATTAAATGAAATTGAAAACAAAAGAATTATACAGCAGATCAACAAATCAAAAAGTTGGTTTTTTGAAAAGGTCAATAAAATAGATAAACCTTTGGCTAACCTAACCAAGAAAAAAAGAGTAAAATCTTTAATTTCATCAATCAGAAATGGTAAAGACAAAATAAAAAAGACCCCTCAGAAATTCAAAAACTCCTTAACGAATATTACAAGAAACTTTACTCTCAGAAATATGAAAATCTGAAGGAAATTGACCAATACTTGAAAGCACACCACCTACCAAGACTTAGGCAGAAGGAAGTGGAAATGTTGAATAGGCCGATATCAAGTTCTGAAATAGCATCAACTATACAAAATCTCCCTAAAAAGAAAAGCCCAGGACCAGATGGCTTCACGTCAGATTCTACCAAACCTGTAAAGAACTAGTACCTATATTACTCAACCTTTTCCAAAGTATAGAAAAAGAAGTAATACTTCCCAACACATTCTATGAAGCAAACATCACCTTGATCCCTAAACCAGGTAAAGACCTAACAAGAAAAGAAAATTATAGACCAATACCACTAAAATATTCAATAAGATCCTAACAAACAGAATCTAACAACGCATCAAACAAATTATACTTCATGACCAAGTGGGATTTATCCCAGGGTCTCAAGGCTGGTTCAATATATGTAAATCTATAAATGTAATTCAGCACATAAACAAATTAAAAAATAAAGACCATATGATTCTCTCAATTGATGCAGAAAAAGCTTTTGATAATATCCCTCATCCCTTCATCATTAGAACACTTAAGAAAATTGGTATAGAAGGGACATTTCTTAAACTAATAGAGGCCATCTACAGCAAACCCACAGCCAATATTGTATTGAATGGACTTAAATTGAAATAATTTCCACTTAGATCAGGAACCAGGCAAGGATGCCCATTGTCTCCATTGCTCTTTATCATTGTAATGGAAGTTTCAGCCATTGCAATTAGGGAAGAAAAAGCAATTAAGGGTATCCACATTTTGTCAGAAGAGATCAAACTTTCACTCTTTGCAGATGATGATTGTATAGCTGGAAAACACCAGGGATTCTACTACAAAACACTTAGAAGTGATCAAGGAATACAGCAATGTCTCAGGCTACAAAATCAACACCCATAAATCTGTAGCCTCAATATATTTCAACAATAGCCAAACCGAAAAAACAATCAAGGACTCTATTCCTTTCACAGTAGTGACAAAGAAGACGAAATATTTGGGAGTTTACCTAACAAAGGATGTGAAAGATTTCTACAAAGAGAACTATGAAACTTTAAGACAAGAAATAGCTGAAGATGTTAACCAATGGAAAAACATACCATGTTCATGGGGCTGGGAAGAATCAACATTGTTAAAATGTTCATACTACCCAAAGCACTATATAATTTTAATGCAATTCCTATTAAAGTTCCATTGTCATATATTAAAAATCTCAAAAAAATAATACTTCATTTTATATGGAATCAGAAAAAACCTCGAATAGCCAAGACATTACTCAGAAATAAAAACAAAGCAGGAGGAATCACACTACCACCTGACACTGTACTCTAAATCGATAGTGATCTAAACAGCATGGTACTGGCACAAAAACAGAGAGGGAGATGTATGGAACAGAACAGAGAACCAAGAGATGAATCCAGCTACTTACTGTTACTTGATCTTTGACAAGCCAATTAAAAACATTCAGTGGGGAAAAATATTCCCTATTTCACAAATAGTGAACTGGTAGGTGACCTGTAGAAGACTGAAACTGGACCCACAACTTTCACCATGAACTAAGGTAGACTCTCACTGGATTAAAGATTTAAACTTAAGACATGAAACTATAAAAAAATTTTTTAAAGCAAGTGTTCAGATTGTCATTAACCATTAATTTGTATAGCTAACGCTGATCACTTACTATTTGCTTTGGAGAAAAAAACACTGTACACGAGATACAGCTCCTGTCTTCAAACATCTTACAGGCTGATGAAATCAACCCATAAAATATGGCAGGTAATAATACAAAGTAATGAGTGCTGGGCAGAACAAGATGCTTTATGAATGCTTACGAGGGGATGTAAAACATAGTCTTGCAGGAAGAGTGAGGCTTCTTCAGCAAAGTAACAGTACCTTGGGAATGAATGGAATTGGCCTGACTGGAATTAACACAGAACTGGGAAAATATGCCAAGTGGAAGGCAGGTGAAAGAGCATGGTTTGTTTGCTGACATGGGAAGATTTCTGATGGCTGGAGTGAGAAGTGTGTGGGGCAACAAGTGAGGTATTAGAAATGTGAACAAAGAGAAGGGGAGGGATTTGAATACAGTTTTCATTTAACTTTGAGATTATCATGAAAATTTCAAAGAGTTTTAATTAAAAAGTGATCACAAATGGGTTTGCATTTTTTTCAAGTTTGCTCTTGCTAAATTTGGACATAGAAGCCAAGACTAGTAGTGATGCTACAGGGCTGATGTTAGAGAAGGAGAATGGAGGCCACTATAGGGCAGCTCAGAAATAACGATGAGAAGTAGAAAAATTCTAGCAATACTGAGAAAGGTGAATGAATCGACTTTAATGATTGGAACAGAGGCAGGGCTGGGGTTAAAAGGAAAAGTTAGTTTTAGTTTTAGGTTCTTAACATAAGCAATTGAATAATTTCATTAAAATAGGGAACCTGGTAAGTAGAATATACTGGTGTAGATATGGGAGAAAGATAATAAATTTAGTACTTTTGAGATATTTAAGTGAAAATGTGGAATATTGTGTGGGATCTATGGAATTCATTAAACTAGTGGTCTGCAAAAATCTTTTTGGTACCAGAGACCCATTTCATAGAAGACAATTTTTGCATGGGCCTGGGGATAGATCTATAGGAGGGGTATCTGATGGTAGGTGGAGCCCAGGCAGTGGTATGAGCAATGGGGAGTAGCTGTAAACACAGGTAAAGCTTTCCTGCTCACCTCTTTCTGGGTGGCCTGATTCTAACAGGCCACACACTGGTAGGTCCATGGCCCAGGTGCTGGGGACTGCAGATTAACTTATGAAATACATTCGATTAGTGATTCATGACATTATAGAGTTCATTAAATTATGAAATCCACTAAGCAAACATCCATTTATTGGCAAACCTTATCACTTTGCTTTTTATTATTATCCTAATATATGCATATAACTATATATATGTGTGTGTGCATGTATGTGGGTATGGGTATATACATGCAGGCAAACTTCCATTAAATGGAAAACCTTATCATTTTGCTTCTTATTGTGATTTTAATGTATGTGTACAAGTATATATATGCATTCATATATGGGCATATATACACATATATATGGCCTATCATATATCTGAAGTATAGTAGTTTAGTAAGTATTTATAGAATAAATGAATTAACGAATAGCATGAATAAAGAAATACAAGGTCCAAAAAGAGATTTTTGAATGGCTGTACAGATTTGGCAAATCTGTTAGCATATGGATGATAGCTGAAGTCAAAGGAATGGTCGCAATAATCCCTGTAGATAATGTAGAGTGAAATGAGGAAGGACATAAGAAAGCATCTGAAGGAATTACAATGTATTAGTAACTTCAAGAATAGACATAGGAAAGTGAATTTATAAAAGCTATCAGAAAGCTGAGTCAGAGAATTATACATTATATCAATGTTCTTTTTATAAGCAATAATGACTTACTATCCTAAGCAAAATTTAAATTTATTGAAGAATAGCTGAAGATAACAGAAAATGAGGAGAATATAAAGATTCCAATTCGGAAAATAGGTATGAACAAAGTGGGCTCTGTAGAACTAGATAACATAAACAATAACAAATACAATGCTATTGAAACTGGGGTATCTCATGCCTGAGCACGGATATGGTCTCTAACTATCCCTACATCCAAGCTTGACTTGATCAAGCTATCAAGCCCCCAGAGAATGCATCAGATTGGCTGAACCTTGCTTACAGCACTGCCCTCTGTTGCCTCAGTTTCCATAATGGGAAGCAACTGCCACCTCACAGCAAAACTTCACACCAATAGAGAAATCCCAAATGGGAAGTTGAGATGACAGTAGAGGGAGAGGGGTATCTACTGGGTTGAACAAAAAAATGGCAAGAAAGAGAAATGATAGAAAATTGTGACAATCTGCTAAGTACATATGCATTTGGATAAAAGCTAAAAGCAAAGCCTTATTAATTGGCAGTAGCCCCAAGGGGGTTGTTGGTAACCTAGGTAAGAGCAGATTGAGCAGAGTGAGTAGAGTGGTAGTTTAGATAGGAATAGGTTGAGGGGAGTCACTCGGGTGTGGGAGTAGAAATACTGTATACAACTCTTTTAAGAAATTTAGCTTATAATGAAACAACATTGTTTAATGATTTTGAAAATGTAGAATGGTAGTAAAAACAATTCACCCTTAAGTAAGGATTTCCTAATTCTGATGGTCAGAGTTGAGAGTTTTAAAGCTTGTAAGACCATAGATGAGTTTATTTTTTGTATCTGGGCATTTATCCTTATATGGAATCCCTTGCTCTTTTTGCAAGACACCAGTAAGTTATACAACTCGATAAGTGGGCCTTGGGCCTTTACAATCTTAGTCACACGGTTTATCACTACAATACCTCAACGTATAACATTGTTGTGCTTAGCATCCCTGTCTTCCTAGTTAGATCCCACTAGGTTTGGCTACTTGAGAAGGATGAAAGAAATCTGGAGTCCCAAGTAAACAGGTCTATTTCTCATAAGGATCCCAAGAACTAGGATTTTAAGTATATTGGAGGCAAAGAGCTGTTTTAGTACCACCACGATATTAGAAACAAAACAGTGCCCATGCTTTGGAAGTATTGATTGATTAATTTGTTAATTTTTGAGGACATTGACTAAACTGACATTTACCTATAAATCTTCACAGGAAAAGAGATATTTTGTGTTCCTCCATGAAGTTTTCATTTAATATACTTTTGCTCCCTTTTATATTTCCTCTCTGCAAAGCTGTTGCAAAAATGTATGAAAAATGTGCATTTTTTGCATTTTAAGATAGAATAAATTTTTAGATGGGAGACATTGAAAACAAACTGAAACCAATGAAAAGTGTATTTTACTGCTTTATATCTAAAAATGGCACTGTTCAATTTAAACTATTTTTAAAACCTGTATATTCATGCAGCTTGCATACCAAAATGAAAATTGGTGAGCTATAAACCTTTGAAAAACAAGGTTTATAATGGAAACAGTAATTGACCCTTAAGTACAACATCAAAAATACAATACTATATAATACAAAGCCCAGGGCTCAGGATTTCATCTCTGCTCTAACCTCAGACTGGCATACTAACCCAACACCACAAAGCCAACTAATAGTTATATTTTGAGATGTTTTCTTCTTACATGGCAGAGAAACTGGATATGCGATCCAATAGCCACATGCAGCTGAGCTTAACAGAACCAGTACCCAAGGATTTTTAATAGACTCACAACTTCAGAGTTAATACTATGTAAGATAATTGGACTTGCTTGGAAAAATAATTTCATTTTATAAAAAGGAAAGTTCTTACCCCTGAAGTTGCGGTGTGTCCCATCATGGACCTTGAGTATGTGACATTATACCCCAGGACAAAGTGAGGGAAGAAGGATCAGTTGTCAGGAAAGCTCATGGAATCATGGAAAATACTCTTAGAACATTTTTACTTGTCTTCAACTTTGCTCTAGCTCACAGTGGCTCCAGTTTTCCATTTTCTAAGCCACAGCTATCCATTTTTATGATGAGAAAATATCATCCAAACTATGGAGGAAAATGAAAGGATTAAAGATAAGTAATAAGAAGTGAAGGGTAAATTCAGAATCAAGTAGGCTCCAGGGAAAGAAGGGGTGTATGTGCATATACAAGTACGGAAAGAATCTTAACCTATGCGTTTTGTTGTTGTTATTGTTGTTATGGTGTTATGGTGTGTGTGTGTGGGGGGAGGTTAAGGGAGTTTGATGCCAAAGAGGGAAAGTTCAGAGATTCCTTTCATTTTAAAGTTGAAATATGTAAGCCTTGCCAGCTTATTCCTTTAAGAAACTTCCAAAGAATTTGTCAGCTGAGAACAGTCAAGACTTTGCCTTTTAGAATGTGACCTATTCACACAGATTTTCGGTGGGTTATGTCTACTAATGGGCAATCACCAGGGCTACTTGTTGTTTACTCGTTGGGCATTCTGTTGCTGCCTTTAGAACTAGTGAATTTAAAAAAATGAAAATGAGTGAAATAGTATTCACTATGTTTATCTACATAAAGCCTCTTTATCTACATCCTATGACCAAGACTGTAAATCAGCTTTTGGGGAAAGGACTTTGGGAGAAGGTTTGAACTGAGAGAGAGAAGAGAGTATTTTCTTCATGGGAGTTTTTGGAAAATTTTAGAAGTTAAAGGGTTTGCTTTGAGATTCAGTAATTTTGCTAATTGCAATTAAAATATTATCTTTATATCATGACATGAATAACTGATATATAAATATCTTAAAGTTTCAGGGCTCAAAAATAAGTAAAATAAATTCTGATGTCAAAATAGAACAGTTCTGTCTTTTTTCATGTCTAAGACATCTTTTTTCAAGATCTAAGATCTTTCCTTGATAATTTCATGGTATTACCAGTTTTATTAATTACTGAATGTCAGATAAAAAGAAATCTCTTCCACCCACACATTTGAATATAAATACACACCTTTATTATTTTTCTCCCCTTTTTTGTTCTCTTTTTCATTCCTTCTAATTAATTTATATCCTGACTTTGCTTCATACTATTTTATACTCTTCCTGAACTTGGGAATTTTCTTCAAGACTTATTACAACTATATATAAATAATTATGTAGTAGGTTAAGCTCTTGAAACGCTAACTGATGTTTTTCCTCTTCTATATCGTTGTACCCTTGGTCATTCCCCAAAAAGTCAGAAAAGAAATAACAAGTTGAAATGCAAAGTAAAAATTGGTAAACTCTTAGCTTTTAAGTTTGTAAAGCTTATTTCTCTAGGGAAGAAGAAGGAACTCAGGGCATAGGCAAAATATTTAGAAAACAAACCAGTAAGTAAAGAGTCGAGCTGCCTGAT
The DNA here is from genome assembly GCA_963574655.1 of Perodicticus potto. NCBI lineage: Eukaryota > Metazoa > Chordata > Mammalia > Primates > Lorisidae > Perodicticus > Perodicticus potto. The sequence continues at coordinate 7,145 of CAUYRH010034212.1, forward strand.
TACATTAGATAAAACCTTCTCATGCTCTGAAGATGTGAAGAAAAGTAGAAAATAAAACTTGAAAATTTAGAATGGGTGGGTCCCTGACAAAAAAATAAGGTCCCGTGTTCCTCTTTTTTGTTAATTCTAGGTGGACAGAAAGAAGTAACCATAAAAGGGAGGGGAAGGGTACAACAATAACTCAAAATAGGATTTATTTAAGTACACAGAAGCAAGGCTTCAGGCAAGGCCATCGAGTGTCAAGGTCATGGCCAGAGTATGAACCTCTGAAAAGTCCAGCATCCTGGTATTGAACCTCTAATTCACACTGCTTGCCTGCCAATCCTGTTCAGAACTGGTCCTTTTCTATTTCTCTCTTCCTTTTCAGCCTCCTCTTGTATCCCCTAGTAAAATTCTGCTAGTCCCATTTCCCATCAGGGGCATGGAGATCTCTGAGAAGCCTTTTGTCTTATTTTTGGTTACACTTAAGCACGAGAATTATGCTGTTGTCATGAAATACAAAACCTCTCGGGGTCAACTCGAATCCATCCACCTTCCTTGACAGCCTATGGTCTCCTGGCTCCAAGTCTCCATGTGGGAGATCAGCCTAGATCTCCCCTTATATTCCTAACCAGGCTAGGATTTCTGTTGTCTTCTTACCTGGAGCTGAGCAGGTGGAAGGGGAAGTGGAAAGCCGGAACTTTTTCTACCAGACTCACTCAAAGTGTACACTGATCCTCTAGGAAATTTTATCTTTCATCTTGAAGTATGATATCTTGGTTCTAACTTATTAATTAATACACTTTCTATTACCTGGGATTTAGTTCTTTGCTTCCTTTTGAAGACCAAGCTAAGAATAGACTTGTTTGGTTGAATTATTTTTTTTTCTTTGAGTTGTGGCATCTCTTCCCTGGCAAAAGCATAGGTGTTAATTGACTAAATGAGGAAAGCCCAAGGGCCCCATGAAAACATAGAAAATATATGAATTGACATTTTAAAATATCATCCCATCATGGAAATTTTTTTGAGACTTATTACAATTATATATAAATAATTATGAAATAATTATGAATAGTTTCATAATTATGAATTACGAAATAGTTACCATCCCATAACTATTTGTTTATTCATTTAATATCTGTCTTTACTGCTAAAATATAAATTATTTGAAAGAAGAGTCATCTTTGTATTCATTATCCTATGCCCAGCAACTTGTATATTACTTGAAACACACTAAGTATTCAAAAAATACTAGTTGAATAAATAAATAAAATGAGAAAATGAAATGCCTAAAATAATTCTTGTTATTGTTTGGTTTCATGCCCTACCCTGCCCTGAGGAAGGCTGGTAGATGATTTATTTTAACCTTTACTAACTCTGTCAACTACTGATCGAATCTGACATTTGGTAAGATTCTCTTTCCTCCAGGGTTGTGCAAACTTAACACATCATTAAAGCAAAAGTAGGCGAGATCCAGTAATTAGGCTTTTTTAAAACTGTTGTTGGAATTTCTAGAAAATTGATTGGCCTAAAATGGTTAAATTTTGTTTTTGAGTATAACTACACAAGGTACACAAGTCTGTAACGAGAAACATAAGACTTACGAAACTTTGTTCTTAGTTCTGTGTATTATTAGTTATAAATTATAAGTTTTTTCTGAACAATGTTTTAAGGTTTTTATTTTATTCTTGGCTTAAACAAAGATTGAAGGTGAATTCACCTTTGACTCATTTTGAGCTGCTCTCTCCAACTCTGTATTTCAATTACAATTTCCTGCTAAAACTTGCTGCTCCCAGACCACTGCACCTGACAGTAGTTCTCATTGGCCTAAATGGAGAGGAAGACACTCCAGAGATTCTCTGTCTTGTGTATAACAGAAGTGGTGTGTGTTTGGGCACATCCATGTAGGAGTTACTAAATCACGTGTTCATACCTGTGAGAAAAGTACAGTAGAACATAGGTGAGCTGACCATCCAAAGGACTGGAGCAGACTCATCAACATATAGAGAAGGTCAACATAAGGAATTGTACATATCAGTACAATAGGCACATGTCTGCTGTGTGAAAGTAGGTCAGCTTAACAAGGGGGTCAGTGTAGGGAGGTGGTCAGCTATCAAGGTTCTGCTGTAATTCAATTCTGGAAATTAAAAACTAGAATTAACATTTACTTTCAAATGTAGAGGGTATACAAATTAACAGAGGAAAATATTCCCATTCTAGTCAATGATTTCATTGGAAGCTTCTTGGATGGGTATATGTGTGTGTGTGTGTGTGTATGACTATCAATTTGTGGGCAATGTACATGATTAGAATGAATTGAAATAATATAGACAGTAGCAAAAAAGGAGAAGCCCATTTCTGATCGATCTCCTGACATCAGTGGATGGCTGTTTGCCCTCCTTTACTCTGGATCTAATTTGGACATTCAGCTTACATGTCATTTAGTTGTTCAGTCCGAACTTCATTGAACAATGTGAAATGCAACTTGAAAGAATTAGAAATATTCAATACTTATTAAACACACACTAGGCAAAATTATAGCTAGTTAACATTTTTTAAGTACTTACATGTACTCTATAATAGTCTCACTTTTCTTTATGATAGTTCCTTGAGTTATTTAAAAGTCCACATCCTAGAATAAAAGTCAGGTGGAATATTGAATAATTAGTTAACAAATCTAATAGGTAGACAAAGTCAATGCAGATGATTTGGCATTTATAAAATAATTACCTAGTATCTTCATTTCAGCATAAGTAGAAAAAGAGAATGAACACTCTAGATACACACAAAGCTTCAAGAATTTTGAGTATAATTTCAGTTTTCTAAAGCAACATTTTCTTTCTTGTTTTACATTTTAATTTCAGGAATGCTGTTGTCTTTATTCTGTTATGAAACTGTAGCTGGTATAGACTTCTAATAGAGTTAGAGAGCACCTCAGATATTGTCCAGCTTTCCCAACAAAGACATGATAATCTGTAAAAGAAACATTTAAATGTACTAGAAATGTAGGTATTTAAAAGAACTATCATTGAGAAATAATCACTTTGATGGTAGAAGCAAAATTGTGTATTTGCTGGCATGTATGTTTTTATGTACGTTAACTTGGACTATACTTTTGTTTGTATAGATTTTCATCTTTCTTACTAGTGTCCCTTACTTGGACTTAGAAACTTTCCCCCATTTTCATCATAATATTAACTTTTTGTGACCCACAAACACATTAAAGTGGTTAATATATAAACATAGATATTTCTCTTCTTATTGGAGGAGAAAGTTTTTTCTATTGTTCTCTCAACTCATTGATTGCAATACTATGTATGCTATTAAATATGCTTAAAGGTATTTTGCTTACATAATTTGTGAACTGCCAAAGGTCAAGACTTTTTCAAATTATTTGTCTTCCATGTAGACATTTTGATGATTACCAAAACATTCCTAAATGTAGAAGAAGTAATAACATAGTAATAACAATTGAATTGCCTTTTAAACATCTGGAAATCTTTGTTGCTGCATTTTCACTCAGAGAATAGCTCTAAATTTCATTTGAACTCGTAGATGTTAAATCCATATTGATTTATCATAACTTGATAGAAGCAACACATATTTACTGAGATCATAGTTTGAATTAGTGAAAATAATCCTAACATATAAGACAAAATAATTGTAGTCAACCAGCTCCCCTGAATGCTTAATCAGTAAAATATGGAGCACTCTACTTCACACTCCAAATATCTCACATTAGCCAGACACATACATGAATATACACTGAGTTCTAAGATATAAATTTTATTTTATTTTTGTTTCAGTCCTCTTTTCTAACTTATAGTTTTACAATCAAAAGCTAAAAAAACAAAGAATCAACTACAAACTCAGTGACAAATATTGATGTTCATATTTAGATATTAAATACCTTGGCCCTCATGACAGTTGTGTACTACTAGGAATTCTTAGGTAGGTAGATATTTGGGGTTATCTACTGGAATCCATCTGTATATTCTACATGCAACTCAAACTCAACATAGTCAAAATTAGAATTGTAACTTTTCCACAAACTCTCTTTCCTTCCCTCTCTCTCTCCCCCCACCTCGCTTTTTATTTTCTATATGGTTATTGGTAATTATCATTCACTATTCTCACTGAAAATGTTCTCAGTTACTCTTGACTGTACATTTTCCTCCACTTGGGCCCCAAATCTTGATAATTCCTTTCCATTATTAAATGCACTATGCTCTATTCAACTTCTATAACTCTCCACGCCAACCTGTTCATTTAACAAATACTTATTGACTGTGTAATCTGTGTCAGGCATGTTTGCAGGTGCCCAGTAATTATTAGGTAATAAGGCAAAGAAATGTACCTTGGTGGAGCTTACGTTCCAAAAGGGTAAGAGGGATAATTAACAATTATAATACATAAGTTATAGGATGATACTTTTCCCTGAAAGAAAAGAGAAAAGGGGAAACACTCTGGTAATTAACAAACAATATAAATTTGATAGGCATTTTCTGACAGAGTGATTGAGTAAATACATAGTCATTTAAACTCCAGTATGTCTTGTGTTTTCAGTGTCCTAGGAGAAATGAGTTATGCTTAAATAAGGACTTAGTTTCTTTGCTTTGGGTGGATGAGAGTTTTGTTTGTTTGTTTGGTTCTTGGTCTTTGGTAGAATAAATTGGTATAGTCCAGAAGATACTTACAGCTTAAAATGACAACTGCTTTTATTTTTTTAATTGTGTTCCGTTATTCTTCTCTTTCTCCTTCCCTTATTCATTTCCTTCCATCCATCCTTCCTTTCTTCTTACTACCCTATGATCCAGGAACCATTTCTGGTACTTGAGATATAAGCCTTATTAATAAAGGGCAACTGTACTTTGGTCTGACACAGCCCTCCAGGGAGCCAGATATGTAAAGTAGTAGTCAGTGTAAGACACTAGATCCCAGTGGGTGAAAGCCAGGGCTGTGGAGCTGTACTCTCAGATCTTGGATTATGTTTCTGTAGGCCTCAGTCATCTTTTCTGGAAAATAATAATAATATCCACATTACAGCACGTATTAGGAATCAATTAGTTACTATTTATCAATCACATAGAAAATACTTGGCATACAATAATTACTCAGTGCATTTTACTATCTTTTTATTATAAGCACACGACAGTATGTTCAAAGAAAGAAATATGCCTAGAAATTATGGAAGTATACTAATGATTGAAGTAAAAGTTAGGGCGGCGCCTGTGGCTCAGTCAGTAAGGCGCCAGACCCATATACCGAGGGTGGCGGGTTCAAACCCATCCCCAGCTGAACTGCAACAACAACAACAAAAAAAATAGCCGGGCGTTGTGGCGGGCGCCTGTGATCCCAGCTACTTGGGAGGCCGAGGCAGGAGAATCACCTAAGCCCAGGTGTTGGAGGTTGCTGTGAGCTGTGTGACTCTATGGCACTCTACCAAGGGCGATAAAGTGAGACTCTGTCTCTACAAAAAAAAAAAAAAAAAAAAAAAAAGTAAAAGTTAAAGGATGCTTCTTTATTATCTGTAAATTAATAAATAAAATTAGATCTCCAGAGTTGAGGTGGGGATCAGGTTATTTACGAGTTCAAAGAGACAGTGAGTTTGGGAGTAGCCACTGGTGATGAATAGAGGCAAGACATGGTGGAGGGCAAGGACTATGTTTGAAATATGAAGACAAACCATACTGAGGAGTGGAGACATGGAAGGACTCTGTGGAAAATATCTATGGCAAAGAAACCAGCTGTTTGTAAATCCATGAAAGAAATGGTAGCGTTCTTATTTTAGTGGTTAACTTAGAGCTTTATCTTTAGCTAATTACTTTTGGCAAATAGTTGTTAGCATCTTTTTTTTTTTTTTTGTAGAGACGGAGTCTTACTTTATCGCCCTCGGTAGAGTGCCACGGCTTCACACAGCTCACAGCAACCTCCAACTCCTGGGCTTGGGCGATTCTCTTGCCTCAGCCTCTGAAGTAGCTGGGAGGCTGGGACTACAGGCACTCACCATAACACCCGGCCATTTTTCTGTTTTGCAGTTCGGCCGAGGCCAGGTTTGGACCCGCCACCTTCGGTATATGGGGCCAGCGCCCTACTCGATGAGCCACAGGTGCTGCCCAGTTGTTAGCATCTTAAATTGACTTTAAAGTGCTGGTCATTGTTTGAGACACTTGAATTTTGTAATATAAAAATTACATTATCTTTGTGGGTTTTAGTACATTTTTATATTTATTCTACATACGATGCAGTTTTCTTTCTTATAAAATGAACTTGATATGATTAAATCATGTATATTATCCTCATTTTAATCTTATTTCTAGATAATTTTTCAAACTGTTGAATTTCGTATGTTAAAATTTTTGTTTGATATGTTTTTTTCAGGAGGTGTAGGTGAGTTCATGAATACTTTTATGTGTTAAGTAGATATTAACACTGATTGATATCAATTAGATAACACATTCTTTGATAAGAATTAGATAATAAATTCTCATTGTTAATGTAGAATAGAAAAATAATATTTTTTTCTAAAAGTAATATAAAATAGCCTTAACACGCATACCACACAGACAATCCATGAAACCATATATTTTTTCTTCAAAGAACAAAAAAATTATTTAGTAACAAGGATGAACTTGGTAGAATTTTAGATCAATATTGTACAACTTTTTATCTACTGCCTGGAAGAAATAAAAACACATTAAACCTTTTATTAAAAATAAGTCAGAGTAACTGAGAACATTTTCAGTTGCATAATAAAGATTTGTGTCAGACATAAATAATGACTTTCTGTGAGCTCTGCCCCAACATTGAACAAATAAGGAATGATATTTGTGATCCAACAGGGATTTTCCTTCTGAAAACATAGCCCACTAGGAAACCCCAAACTTCTCCGCCTCTTTGGTTCCTGTATGAATTATTAGGCAAGCATGAGAAAGTGAAACTGGCTGAGATGGGGAGGCTTTATCAGAATTTTCCTGGAAGCCTATAGCTGGCCAAGCAGGGCTTCAGAAAGAACTTGCCCTTTTCTGGCAGGAAGGAGTAGGAGGGGAAGAGGAAAGACTGGGAGGGTCCTGGAGGAAGCAGACCACACCCCCAAGCTCCATAGTGGTGCATCAACATTCATTCATTCCATTCATGTAACAAAGCTGGGCATATCAGGCATTGTTCTCGGTGCTAGGATATAATAGTGAATGCAGCAAAGTCTCTGTCCTTTTCTAGCTTAGAAGACAGATAAAAAACATAATTATGTGATAAGTCACATGATGATATATACTAAAATTAAAATAGAGGGAGTAAAGGGAATACTGAGGTAGAATTAGGCTTGTGAGATAAAATACAGGATATCCAATTACATTTGAATTTGAGATAAATTCCAATTTTATTTTAGAATAAATATGTCAGAAGCATTATGTGGGTCAGATTTATGCCCCAAATTTAAATATTTTGTGTATATCTGAAATTCAAGTATAACTGGGTGTTTCCCCTCTTCAAATTTGTCAATGCTATTTTGTTTAGAGAAGGGAGGGAAATTTTATCTTATCTTGTACGAGTAGTCAAGAAGTCTTGGGATGATGTGACCAAAAGCAGGTGCCTAAGTTAAGTAAGGGCGGGAGCCATACAGATATTGGGAAAATGAAGTTCATTAAAGAGAAAAGTGCATGAGTGGAAAAAACCTGAAGTCTTGGTACTTATAATTAAAAGTTAAGTCACATTTCCAGTTGTGTTCCCAAGCAAAGCAAGCATAGAGAGATTGTCAAACACCTAGGGTAGAGTCTAGATGTAACCAGAGAATTATTTACTGGATTCATTGAGCCACTAGGAAATCCTCTTCTGCTTGTGGGGTTTGTCTGTCTCCTAGAGTGGGGAACTGTCGATGTTTGCAAAGCCACCTCTGGACTAGTCAATGGGGTTCAGGAAATGGGACTGTGCAAGCTGCAAGAATATCACTTCTGTGGAGCCTGAAGACCTTTCATGTCTGGGCTTTATGTAAATAAAAGTATGATGCTGAGTTGCTTATCTGTTTCTTCACAAATGCTCAGAACCTCACAAGTTAGTCAGCAAATTGAGAATTTGGCCAGAATTCTGGAACATCCACTCCTGGTGCTTGCCAAAAATATCAAAAAAGCAGTGTTTCTTGTGGTACTTAGGTACTTCTAATTTCAGGACTAGTTACAGACCAGGGACTTCTTTTTTGGGTGGCAAAGTACGGTATAAGAAACTAGGGAGATAAAGAAATAGCTAGATATTTACAAATAAATCTTTTCAGAATTCGAGCTCTTTGGTTGAAAGTAATTATAAACAAATAAGTTCGAATTTTTTTTTGTTGAAGTGGAAAAAAAAAAAAAAAACGGTGCCTATGCCTGTGCCAAGACCAACGAGCAATTTTGTGTCCTGGCGTTCAAGTTGTGGGTTGTTTTTCCACCGTGACGCCTCCACTGCTGTTACTTGGTCTGCTCAGAGTTTTACCCTCCCTGGTGCCCACATGATCTAATTATGTTGCTCTGAAGTGCTTAAGTACCACAAGAAACATACATGTTCCTGCTGTGTATGTTGCTCTTAGATGGTGATTTGGAGGAGATTTAACTCTTCCGTGATCCTAAGGGACAAGAGAATTGGAAAAATCTAAGAGTAGCCTAACATTCTAAAATAATCAATGTAGGTTGCAAACTACTCAATATACAAAAAGGGACAGTAGTCAACAATAATGGAAAACCAAGAAAGAGCAGTGGCTTATACATGATTCTCTGTGAATCTTGACTTAGAAAGATTATTTGTTTTCAATGATTAAGGGTCCTGGAAATTATATTAAAACTATCAATGTTTTTATTTTAGGGCCCATTATTTAAATAAATAAAGATTCATTGTATAGTTTGTCAGAGGCAAAATATCTCCATGTTATGTATAATTAAGTGATATGAATTCAAAGTTCCATATCCAGTAAGAAATGTCACCTGGCTGGATGATGGCTCCATGAACAAGGTTTGGCCTTTTGATTTTAAGGAAGCTGGAAGTGATTGGATAATTCATCTTTAACCAGACATCGGTGGGTATCTCAGGAGCAATAAGAATTCGAGAAATATAAATAAATTATGCTTAAGAAGTTTACTCCAGGTAGGTCTCTTTAGGGTATAAATTGTGAATTGTGGTTGTGCTGATTTAAGTATCACATTCTCTGGAATCCAGCTCAAAAGTATAAAAGCGAGTAGGGAGCTTCCTTCTACCTATGAAGAATGGCAGAACTTTAGATTGATTGACAATTCTCTTAGCTAATTATCCAAAATAAGTTTTTATAAATATAACAAAATTTACAAAAACATGAGTGGATATCCCCAAAATATAGAGAATAAAAAAATACGTATTGCTACTAATCATAGGTGGGAACATTACTGATATTTTTGTGATCTATTGTTCTTTCTTTTACAAAATCTCAACCTACCTATTTTTTTTTTGTTTTCCTATATACTTTTGTTTTCTGCTCTTTTGCAATTAGCATTATATTTTGAGTGGATTTCATGCTATTAAATATTCATAGAAACATTTTTTAGTTTTTGCCTATTATTCTATTATAGGATAGACTACAATTCATTAAATCATTTCACATTTGGGGCAGTAATGATATGCCTCCAAATTTCTACTATTATAAATTATCACTCAGTAAACAACTTAATACAAAAAATTTTATATACATTTCTCATAAAATATTTTGTAGGATATTTTTTGTGTAACTCCCAAATAAATATATAGCCAGTTTTAAGTTTTGTCCTGCACATTGACAAATTGCCACTCAGAGACATTTATTTATTTGCAAGATCCCGTAGCATGTTTTCCTGTGTATGTGCATTTTAAGTCTTTTTTTCTAGTATGCTTTCTTTGCATCTTTCTTACTGAGACTTTGCATTTGTGTTCCAGTAATTAAACTATACCTCATTGTAAGACCCTTAGTCCCCGTCCCCTCTTTATGTTTTAGACAACATAGTGTATGTGTGTATACACAAGTATCATATATATGTATATACATGTATATGTATATATATATATATATGTGTGTGTGTGTATGTATGTATCATGTGTATATATAAACTCACACTTTTTTTTTTTTTTTTTTACCGGAGCTACTTTGCTGTATATTGCTATCTAAAATAAATCAAAACTGAGTGGCATAGAACTACAATATTTTACTTCATCTCACAATTTTGGAAGGTAGAAATTCAGGCATAGCTCAGCTGTGCCATTCTTCTGCTCCATATTCTCTCACTTACTGGTGTTTAGCTGCTACCTCAGCTGGCCTGAGGATTCCACAATACTTTAACTTCCATGTTGGTGGCTTGGTGAAGATGGCCAGAAAGATGGGCAAAGTTGGGACTATCTTCCTTCTCATGTGGTCTCAGAGCCTTTCTACATGGTATCTCCAGCAGGGTAGTCAAACTGACTGCATGGTAGCTCACAGCTCAAATAGTGATTATTATAAAAGGGCTGGATGGAAGCCCTTTACATAGCCTCAACCTCGCAAGTAGCTGAATGTTATTTCAACCACCTTCTATTCAGTAAGTTGACTCCAGCTTAAGGGAAAGGGAATCATATTCAAACTCTCAATGAGAAGAGCAGTAAATAATTTGTGGCCATCTTTAATCTCCACCTTCCATCTTCTGGCCATAAATTATTTACTTTCTCCAATATATGAAATACTTTCATCTCCCTCTAGGATCTGCTAAAGTCTCATCCTCTTATGTCAATGGCTTGCAGATGAGAATTTAGTCCATTAAATTAGGTCCACATGCTTTCTGCCCACTGCATCTGCCTGCCACAACATACAGTGGTTTGATAGATATAAAATCATTATAATAGATAATCTGATTGAATAAGGGTCTTAGCAATTCTGAAATCCAGGATTGCTTATGGGCTTGCTCAACTCTTTAAAAATGATTCTTTGTGAGTCTTGGGTACATGCTCTGGGTTCCTGATACTTCCTTCCTTTGTGTCATCTTTCCTTTTCCGTTAGAAATTACCAATATTGGCATCTATGCAGTTTCTCAACCATGTTTGTATCTGTAGAAATTTTGAAGTCCAAAGCTGTCTTTTTATTTTGCATGGTTTTTGTAAGTTTCAGTCCAATCTAACATAATTACTTTAAAAGAACATTTTGGTTTCTTGTTTATTAATTAATAATTTACTCCATTAGACAAAAGTCTGGTCCACAAATCTCTCTAAGATTGACTCTTCTTTTTCTTGGGCTCCCTGTGAGATTGCTGAGGGAAAACATCCTTAAAAGTCTTGGAAGCATCGCTGTCTATTTGATGATCATTTCCTCTCTGTTTACCCTTTCTGTAACTCTGAGGTCTGTGCTGCTGACAATCTAACCCAGTCCTTCACTTCTTTGCAGTCATCTCAACACTTCTTTGTATCTTCATGGCCGCTCTCGCCAATGAACATGTTGTCCCTACATAGATAGTACATAAGTTTCCAACACTTTCTGAGATCGGCCACCACTATTTCCTCCACATGCTTCCCATTTTCCATATTCTACTCCTATTGATTCTTTTGGTAATGATTTCTGAAAGGCTTTGTTAGCCTCATCTGCCTTAATCAATCCTGGAGTTTTTTGTTATTGTTTTCCTTGTATGTTGTTGTTCCCAAGAGAGGAGGGAAGAATCAGATCTAACGAGCTACCATCTTCCTAGCAGAATTAAAATAGAATTATTTTAATATTTTTATATATTTTTAATATTGATCACCCTTAGAGTTGTATGTTAGTCTGATAAGGAGTAAAATGGATGATTTTGAAACAGCCAATTTGATATTCCCTCAATTTGTGTGGACACAATTTATTGAGGCCATTTGGGTATCATCGTTTTTATTAACAAGCAATATGTCAAATGAGATATTCCATCATTCATTTTAGTAATGAGTTCAGATAGGGGTGAGAGTTAGGGATAAGATGAGAAATTCTACTGCATACATTGATAAGTAAAGTAGAAAGGAGGAAGAGGGGATTGGATAGAAGGATGACAGTAACTAACAGTTAGTTGAGAAAAGTTGAATTCAAAGTTCAGCGGAGGCTAAGTCCAAGTGGACTTTTCAATAGACACGGCATCATTATTAAGGAAAGATCCCCACAATATATTTACATTAAAGGAAGCTTGTATACATTCTAAAATCCAAAATAAAAGTTAAATAAAGTTTTAAGTTAGAGTAGAATATACACTCTGGAATTCTCTTCAACCTCATCTTCACCTGTGACTGTGGCTCTCATCACTTAGGTCGCAGGTTAAATGCCAACTGCTGTGGAAGCTCGCTTCGTTCACGATAGCAACTTTTGCTCTTATGTTTCTTGGGTACTTACTCTTTAGGTTCATCCTTCTCTGCACCACTTATTCTAATCAATTATGAACTCCATTGGAATGGGATCTTGTGGATCTTTTCCAAAGCTGTTTCCTCTACCTCTGGACAGACCCCAGTGCCTGGTAGTTTGTGAATAATAGAGACAGCATGGAAATTTCAGATCAGCAGCAGCATTTCCACTTTTAGGGATCTATTCACTCTTTTTTTGTTTTCAGGAGTGCTTAGATGCAAGTGTGATTTGTTCTAATAAACTGGTTAATTCTAATATATAAGAACATAAAGACCATATCATTGTTTTTGTTACATTTGATCTTCTTACCAGCAATCATTAATCTTAAGTAGTTTAAAGTTGTATTTTTTTTTCCATGCAGTCCACTCACAGACATAGCTGTTTTCTCCTTTCCTGTTTCTTTCTTATTAATGGTTTTGGTGGGTGTTTAATTATCCAGGGTCCTCCAAACATTATTATATAATAATGATGATAGTAGGAATTCTTGCCTTGCTCCTGAATTTAATGGGAATATCTCTAGTAATTTAATAATAAGGCAAGACTGATGAATGATTTAAGAACTGTACTGTATCATGGCTAATGAATAATGGGATTTTATTTTATCCAATCAATGTCTTCATAATGGTGGATTTGATTGCTAGTACTTGTATTTGGTGTTTTCACTTCCATGTAACTGAGACATGTCTACAGTTTTCTTATTTTCTTGTTATCTTTATCAGGTTTTGATACCAGATATTTAATTTTTAGAATGAAAAGACAAGCTTTTATTCTTTTTAGTCTCAAGAATAAATAATATAGAGCTGCAGACAATTGTATTCTTGGAAAATTTAAAGACAAATGCTCATTGGTTGAAATAAAATATCATGCTTTCCAAGAGACAGGTTTGTATATAATTTTTTTGTAAAATTGTCAATTCATTCAATCGTTAATTTTATAGATGGGTTGCTTACTAAAACTTGGTACATTTGAGAAATGTATATTTTATCAGAAATGGCCCAGTTTATCCAATTTGTTAAAATGATTAAGAATTATCCATTGTAATTTGTTACAACCACTTTATGGAATACATTTTTAGAAATAGGATGGTTGTTAGGAGCACAAGTTTGGGAGTACAGATGAGTAATTGCTGCTTTGAAATGTCATCTTTGATACATAAGGAGCTTTGCAATAATAGTAAGTTAAGCCCCTAACTTCAGTAATATGTTTGTTAAAGCAATAAATAAATAAATAAATAAATAAATAAATGAATAAATAAATAAATAAAATAAAAAAGGAAGAAATACTTCAGAGTTTTATTTTAGGGATTAACTGTAATAATATGCAAAGCTTTAAAGATAGCATCTGCTATAGAGGAAGCACATAACATACTGTAATGTCCAGCATGATCATTTCCCTCTCAATTTTATTTGCAGGAAGCTTTTCCATTCTTTTTTACTTCTTGGCTGTATTTAATATTTCTAGTATCCCTCTCTTTTATAATAAATTGGTTCTTTTTTCTATTTCCTTGAATGATTCGTTTATTTTCATATTTGTCTTACGTGATTATAAAAATATTACAAGACTGTGATTTTTGTCTCTGGATACCACCTTGGCTGCACCTCATAAGAATTAAAATGTAATATGCTAACTTTCATTATTTTCTAAATTGTATAACTGTGATTTTTTTACAGAATGTACAAGTGCCTTTTTATTCAAAAATACAAAATAAATGATCTGCAGTCATGGACAATGACAGCAGTAAACCATTTGTCGATTGACACCATTGACCGATGGTTATAGTGATGTTCTTAAACATTATCCATCCTTTTCTTGATTTTCTTCTACTGACTTTCTTTAGTTATTGGTGAGGAGCACTGCCCTGAGCTTTCTGTCACAGTTCATTAATGGTGAATCACTTTTCTAGGAATTAGAACTTGCCACCTCCCATGCCACCTATTGCAACCATTCCAGTGTCCTTCTCTTCTCTTGGAATCTCTGTGACTACTTCTGTTGCAGTTAACAAGTGATGTTGAAGTGAATGAAAAGAAAGAGTTACAGATGACCTTAGTGGGACAAGAGCTGCTGTCGAAGAAGGTATTCTGTGAAAGCATCGTGATTTGTTTTGGCGCATTCCAGCCTTGGTCTCACTAACTTCAACTAATGAAGTTCAAAAAATTGGTATAGAAATTATGAAAAGAACAGATTCCTGCAATGACCATTGCTAAGAATGCAGGTGTTGAAGGATCTTTGATAGTTGAGAAAATTATGCAAATTTCCTCAGAAGTTAGTTTTGATGCTATGATTGGAGATTTAGTGAATATGGGGCAGGGGGAGGGAATCATTAATCTAACAGATATTATAAGAAATACTTTATAACTATTAAGTTTTACTTCTTATTGGTAAAATCAAAGTCATTTAGAAAAATCACTGTAAATTCTCCAATAGAGTTTTTGCTTGTTTGGCTTATTTCTTTAGCCTTTTATTTTAATTTCACGTATTATTTCACAGTGGTCAGACAATAAATTTCTGCATTATAGAATATATTAAAATATTTTCTGAAATGTCTTTATGATAAAATAATTTTTTTTCTTCTGGGTAGATGCCTGGTATGGCATTACAGGGTTAAGTGGAAGGTCTAATTTGAGTTCTCTGAGTATTTTCCATACTTCCTTCTAAAAAGGCTGCATAAGTTTACAGTCCCACCAATAGTGTAAAAGTGATTTCCTCTTTCCACATCCATCTGCACTAGATTGTTTATCACAGTTTAATTTATAAAAGCCAAGATGTGGAAACAACCTAAATGCCCATCAACCCAGGAGTGGATTAATAAACTGAGGTATATGTACATGGAATACTATTCAGCCATAAAAAAGATGGTGATTTTACATCTTTTGTATTAACCTGGATGGAGTCAAAGCACAGTCTTCTTAGTAGAGTAATACAAGAATGGAAAATCAAATATCCAATGTGCTCAATATAATATGAAGCCAGTAGACAATCTAATACACACCACATAGGAGTATAACTCAATTCAATTTAAGTTGGAAGAAGGGGGAATGGAGGAGGGGGATTGGGATGCTCCCACTTAATGGGCACAATGTAGGGGTACAAATGGCATACCTTTTGGGTGCAGAACACAACAACAAGATGGACTCTACCTGACAAATTCAAATACTGTGATCTGGTTGTTTCTACCCTCACATTAAACTGAAATTTAAAAAACCCCATATTTTCTGAAAGTGAGCATGAGTAATTTTCTGTATGTTTCATGAATATATTTTATATTCTTTGTAGATTTATAATAAGAATATATTTATTAATTCAATTGTATTAGTTACTTTTCTCAAATGGCTATATTTACCTTTTGATCTACCAGAAGCATCAAGGACAGAGAACAATGCTAAAGTGTTCCACAGAAATTGTTTCCATCCATTTTAACATTATTCTTTGTTGCTATTTATTTAGTATATAAAGATTTTTGACTTTTTTTGCAACTTTATAATAAAGTACACTTTTTCTGTATAAATGGCTCTTCCAATCAGATTGCTTTTTTCTTCAAATATATTTTCATTTTAAACTAATATTTATTCCTATTGAACTATGGATAATTTTTTAGATTAATTAAAAGTTATCTGAAAAGACTGCAAGGATCTAAGTCAATCATGATATATTTACTGCAGGGTAACTGCCCTTGTTCTCTTCAGGTGGGAACATTGTTGCCTTGATTTGCAGATGACAATATGCAGCATTAATATGGAAAGTTGTGAGTAGGAAGGATTTGCTCTTGACTAGTTAACAAATAGGCTTAACAATTCACAAATTTCTTATGGGTTTGAACTTTAATACTTAATAATCATCTTCATCAAGAAAAATATATTTGACATTGTGGGAAGTGATTGCAATTTATAGAAATGTTTTGCGCCAAAGAACAAAACATTAAAAAAATTGCCATCAGAGAGCAAAAATATCAAGTGAACTTACTGTGCTAGAACGAATAGGCATCTTGACCAGTTCATCCTCTGGTCTCCTCCTCAGACAAGACTTCCTCTCTGGAATACTTTCACAGTTCTGTGTCACTAAACACATACTTCATCATCACAATTAAAATATCTTTAACATAATACCTTAAGAAAGAGATCGCAATTCAACCTACAAGTACCTTTTTCTCTTAACACCTCATTTCACACAATAATCATTTTCTTTGGCACCTAACCACTCATATGAATCTTGTTCAATGCAATTCTATTTCTTCATATCTTCTTTTCCTGGTCACAGATGGTAAGCTTCTAGAGGACAAGATTCTTGTGAGCTTAGCTTGCTCTAAGCTTAGCACAAAGACCTGCTGAAAAATCATGATGTGTAGCTATCACTGTTTACAAATATCATCCCTTTGTTATTCTTCTACTTTTTCCTCCCAAATGAGCAGTATAATTGGTACTAGTCCAAGTATTAAGTAGAGAGGTGAAGTATAAAGGGAAAGGAAGTTTTAATTTTTCTTTTAAATCTTTAATCTTAGCTCAAAATTATTTAAAAATGGTATTTGATAAGGCTTGAAATATAAATATAGTTTGAAATGTTTTCATAAAATTTTCAATTGCATGGCTAATGGGGTGAAAGGGAGTAGCAGATAAGTTAAACGTAAGTTGCTGTATCATCTCATCAAAGGAATCTAAGTAGCTTCTTTGTCTCAATCCATCCATTAATTTTCAACTACATTTCAACCACTTCATCATCTACTGATTACTGAATGAGCTATTATCTATGTAGCCTGATATTTGGGGGCTTCAAAAAGAAAATTGTGTTGAACATGCAGTACCTGGTAGAGATTTGAATAAAACAATGCTAAAATCTACTGGCTCTATCTCAAGACATCTAGGATCACTGAATAGTCTGTAACTGAGGAGGAGCTGGGGTGGAGTGGTACTTGCAGCCTGGGAAGGAGGGATACATAATTGGATTAAGCAGTAAGGGGAGAGGAAGAAAACAAAAATCAAAGCTTAAATAACATCCGTTCCTGTTCTTGGCAATGACATTAATGATGAAAAGATTTCTTTGTTCTTTTGCATATTATACCACCCTTCTTAAAGTGAACGCAGTATTGCAAAATTTGTAATTTACATAAAGACCCTGACTATTTGAATGTTAAAGGGAAGCTTTACTAGGTTTAGCTTTTCAGAGGTTTAGAAATATTCTCTTAATACTTCCTATGTGGCACTTAGTGTTGAAACATGAAAGCAGCTGACAACGTTAAGAGAAAGAAAACCCTTAAAAGGGAACACAGTTATTGGTGTCCTACATATAAACTGTAGAGTTGGGAACGGCCTCAGAGGGCCATTTCCAGAGAAAGTCTCACCTGGTAGGGTCAGAACCTCAGGATTTTAAATGCAAAGGGCATGCTTCATTACAATGTGGGCTGAAGGTGGGCAAACATCCCATCAGTCTTTAGTGTTTTAAGGCTCACCCAAGTAAGTGCTCAGGCATAAATACTTGGGCAGAAGGCCCTTAGACAGGGTTCAAACAAGTTATAGTACTACCTGAATGTGAGCCAGGCCAAACTGCATGGGTCTGAATTGAAAGGAAATAGTTTATAGACTGTAGGACCACTTACCAATCCATCTTTTTCACTTGGGAGGAAAAAAAATCCCTTTTTCAGAGGTGATGAAAACCTGTATTAAAAGGTGACACAGCAGAGAAAAAACAAAAAAAACAGACTAAGTCAATTGGTTGAGTATTTGAATAAACAAGAAAAAAGCCAACATGGCTCTTAAAGTATTTAAGTGGAGAGGGAAAAGAGGGAAGAATAAATATGATATATTCTGTGATTAACACAGTTCCAGGCCAAATAACATTGACAGCAAAAAAAAATTAGAAAATTCCAAGAATGATGCTATTTTTAAGTAAACTTCTGTTCTCACTATAACTACATATATGAACATGTTCATGAACGCTTTACCATGATGTGGGATCTGAGGTTTGTAATTTTCAAATGCAGCCAAATAAGTAGGCCTGTAACTAAAGCCAATGCTCTTGGAAAATCTAGGAAGGAGAAGTCCGGCCAAAGCACGATTCATGAATTTGACAATTGCTCAGTTCTAGAGATATTCATCTACACATAACCTTTGACACACTTCAAGTTCTTTTATGCACACAAGCCCATGGGCACTTATAGATACATGCATACTTCAAGGTAGATCATAAACATTTATTACCCTTACCCATCGTAGGCTGAAACTAGAATGCACAGTAATACACATACAATATTATGCGTATTAATACATATACCATGTTAGTGGTCTTTGGAAGAGTATCCATATACCACCTGTCTTATTCTTTTGTGCTACTATAAAAGATATAAGGATTTGTTAATGTTTCTGTGGCTGGAAGAAATGGAAATGCATTATCCACATCTCCCTGAAAACCAGGGCGTATTTCCCCAACTGCTGGCAGACAGTCGCCAGGGTTTCTAAAGCTTCTGTGAGCTTTGTCTTCCAAGATATGCTCTTCCTTCTCCTCTACCCTCCAGCTCTTCACCCGTATCCAGTGACTGACTAAGGCAGATATAAATATCTAACCATTTCTGCCCAAGGCAGCACAACTCTGAAGGACTTTGTACACTCCAAAGCGCTTCTGAGCTTTGGCCAAAGTTCTATTTGGCCTCCATGGCTGTTCATCTTCTCCCTCTATCCACTCTTACCTCTTTTGACATATTCTGCTTGTTAATTTCTTCTTAGAGCTTTCTTCTAGAGATACCAACCTGAGAGTCGGACCATATTAAAAGGATTCTAAGTGTTCTGTGTGTAAATCTTATTTTATAGGCTAAGCAATCAAATTACCAAATAAAGACCACTTGTCCCATGTGAATAGTGAATGACATATTCAATACCAGGGCTGTGACTTTCTAACTTTCTTGTTAGCAGGGACATTCAACGAGAATGTATAACATTGAAAGAAGTAGCACATTGGCAAGTGAAAATCTAGGCTATTAAGTGACGTTAGTTGTCTATTAAAACTATAGATAGGGTAAGTAATAAACTAGAACATAAGGGGATATTAAGTAACTAAAGTCACTATTAAGGCTCCACCTTTTTCTACATTTTCAGTAGAATTATGTTATCAGAGAGGATCTTGAAGAATATGGTAAACAAAACATGAAACTTTATCATCTTAGAGTTAAACAGGAATATATTATGTACTATTGGTGGTAAATATAAACTATGAAGGGTATGAACAATACAAAGTGTTCACATCGTTAGGCTAATTAACCAGAATTTAGCTAACCACTTATTAATACACATTACATCCTTGACTACGGAAAAGGGTGGATGAGATATCTTTCTGCTTATCTGATTTTCATGTATGGCAAAAGTTGAAATTGAATCAAATATATTCATTTAGATCGTGAGCATATATTTAGTATTTGGTAGGTCACAAGCAATGTTTTAGGTGCTGGGGATTTAGGGATAAGAAACACACATTTCTGACCTCATGGAGCTCATATTTCTGATGAAGGAGATGCAATAATTAAGTAAGCCAATAAGTAAGGAAGTAAATAAATGTAGACCCAAATATGTATTATGATGTCAAGTATATTTTAAGAACAAAGATGAAATTGGGTAAAAGAATAATGTTTTGCTCAGGGTTCTACAGAGAAACAGAACCTATAGGAGTTATTTATATCTACATAGATATAGGTAGATACAGATATAGATATATATAAAATAAATATTACAAAGGATTAGTTCACACAATTATCGAGACTGAGAAGTCCTGGGGTCTGCTGTCATCAAGTTGGAGGCCCAGGAAAGGCACTGGTAGAGTTCTAGTTCAATCCCAAGGGTCCGAGAACCAGAGAAGTCAATGATGTAAGTTCCAGCCTAAGTCTTGAGAAATGGGGTGGGAGGAGGCACAATGGTATAAGTCCTGGTCCAATTCTGAAGGCCCAAGAACCAGAAGCAGAGATTTTTAAGGGAATATATAAATTGATGTTCCAGAGTGAGCAATGAGAAAAAGTTTACACTTCTTCCATCTTTTTGTTTTATTGAAGCCTCCACAGATTGAATGATGCCCAAACCTACTGATGAGGTGATTTTTCTTGACTCAATTTACCAAATAAAATGCTAACCCTCACAGACCAAGAAATAATGTTTTTCAAGTTTCTGGGATTCTTTTAGCACAGCCATGTAGACATATAAACTTGACCATCACAAATAGAGACAAGGCAAGCCACTCTAAGATTATTTTGAGCGGAGAGGTAAATAAAGTAGTAGAGTGACCCAGGAAGTATGTAGAACACAATATTCCAAGCAGAGTGTGAAAGGCCTGAGATAGGAATGACTTTGAGGTATAAAGGAATATCAGGCAAGTGTTGCTGCAATGTAGTCAGTAAGCTGAAGTGTAATAGAAAATTAAGTTAGAGTGGCTGTCAGAGGTTGGATCTTGTGTGGACTTAGAAGCCATAAGAGGGACTTGGGACTTCATTCTAAGTATAACGAGAAGGCATTGAAGGGTTGAAGATAAGAACATGATATAATCTGATTTATGTTTTAAAGAGATCACAGAAAACTGTGAGGAGGCCAAACTGTAGAGAGTAAAACTAGAAGGGAATATTATGAGGAGTAGTAGAGAGAAATGATGATAGTAGCTTGACTTATGGTGATAGTGTTGGGCATGATGATAAGCTGTTGGGTTTGTAGTAGGTTCTGATGATGAGCTGACAGTTTTGTTAATGACTTGGATTTAGGGTGTGAAGAAAAGGAGAGTGGTCAATAATAACTTAAGCTTTTATTCAGAGCAACTGAGCAGATCATAGTCCATTCACACAGATGGTGGTGACTAAGGGAGGAAGTAAGATGGTGCCTACGCACACGACAAGCCATTGATGGTGGTTCACATGTGGTGTGGCAGGGTTTACAAATATTTTCTCACCCAGTTATGGCTCTCCTTTTGGTTCTCAGCCCTTCACCATTGAGTTGGGGTCAAAATGAGTATGAAACAGAAATGTGACATGACCGAATGCCAGATGAAGAAGAATGAGCACTGGAGAGAATATGATTGTAGGACAAAGGAGAAGTGATGCTTACTGCAGAGCATTTTTGAAATTTCTGGAATGGTTACAACAAAGCAAAAGAGATATTCTGCTCTTCCATAAGGAATATAAAAAGTATAACATATGTGTTCTTTTAAATTCTACGATGTCCTCTATTTTTATTGATATTTGTTCTAAAATAAAGTAAGAAGGAAATATGCAAGTGATATTTCTGCTGGCAATTGGCATTTATATTCCCTGAAGTATAGTATTTCACCCACAGCTCTGTAATATTCATTGGCAAAATAGACAAATATTGGGAGGGAGGCAAGATGGCCGACTGAAGCCAGCTTTTGGCAGAGCCTCCTGTCCAGAGGGAGAAATAATGGTCAGAAATAACACAATAAAGCAGAAGATTGGGAGCTGAGCTGAGAGAGAGGATCAATAGGTTCACATCACCCCTGCTGCAACAAGCAGGGACTCCAAGGATACAAATTTCAGGTACAAAACCCATCCCAAACAGGACAGGAATTCTTCCCCTCCCCCTCAGGAGAGCTGCTTGAGGTAAGTAGAGAACAGAGGACCTTTTGTTTCACCAAAGTGGGGAGAATGATTGAAGGCCAGGACTCCCTCCATGGAGAGATACCGCTGCAAGCCCAGGGAGTCTCTTGCTGGGCAAAAAGTTGATCTAATATTCTCCCTACCTTCCTAAACTCCCAATCCACCCCTCCCCTTTATCCTGCCCTCCCCTCTCTCCTGGCAGTCTGGAAGACTACCCCCTGCAAAATCTAGAATGTTTGGCAGATTTTGGCTAGGGCGGGGCACCTCATGAGTTGTGAGTCAGTTGTGTTGAAACTATAACTTTAATAGAGGCGGGAAGTCATAGGGGAGACAAACTTGCCGCATCTTGGAAAAAGCATAGCTCTAGACAGTGCTACCGACCACCAGGTACAGCGGCCCAACAGCTCCTGGCTCAGCAGCCTGCAGTTGGTGGCTCGGCTTCCCACTGGGCTCCTGTGACCTCCATGGCAACTCCCACCCAGCTCCTGAGACCTGAAACCTGAGGCTGATGACTCCCACCCACCCCTGTGACCCACAGCCCTTGGCTGGCGACTCCTGCCTGGCTCCTGAGACCCATAGCCTGCGGCTAGTGACTCCTGCCCAGCCCCCATGACCCGTAGCTGTTGCTGGCAACTCTTGCCCAGCTACTACAGCCCATGGCCAAAGACTCCACCCTCCAGCTCCCCACATGGTTCCTGTGACCCTATGGCTGGCGACTCTTGCCCTGCTTCTGTGACTCTTGAGGCCCTTAGGCTGGGGACTCCACCCTATGGCTTCTTGCTTGGCTCCTGCAGCCTGGGGGTCAGCAGCTCCACCCTCTGGTTTCCTGCCTGACTCCTGTGACCCTTGCTGCCAGTGGCAATGCGCTACAGCTTCCTGTCAGCTACTGTGACCTGCACACAGCAGTACCCCAGACCTGCAGCAACACCTCCAACAGTGGCAATGCTACCCCTGACAGTGGTGGTGGCTCCACAGTCCCTCCCAATGGGGTCAAATTGAGCTGCAAGTGGATCCCCACTGCCTAGATGCTGAAGACCTTTTGAACTCTCTCACCTGATCGGTGTTTGTGTTGACTGGGACAATTGGTTTGGAACTCTTGAGCTGGGATGATCACCTGGGTACCCACAAAGGATATACTCTGGTTGTGTTGTTGTAGGAGTGCGGGATTCTCCTCTTCCAGTTGTTGTCTGTGAGGGAGCAGGGTTTCTTAGTTGCTTATGTATCTCCACATCTGAGATATCAGTCCAAAGCCACTGATTCACTAGGATTGGACAGAGAATAGCTGAATTCAGAACAGAGCCATCTAGCCCCATCATACCAAGCAGTTCCCCAGAGTTTCAAGCTGTAGTACTGAATGGGACCTTTGTAAACCATACAACTATTGG